>CANUEP010045983.1:0-46954 GCA_947857235.1 Jatropha podagrica | reverse complement strand
ATCCTAAGTTTTCTTATATCAACAAATTCTCCATGGATAACTACATCTGCTCAGGCACCTAACAATTCCGTGTATGATTGTAGAAATCCACAAGCAAAATTCTTCAGCACAATGATATGGTTTTAGTAGGCACACAGGTCTCGATTTAACAGACCAAGGAATGACGTGTGGTGAAGCAGTGATAACTGCACAAGGAAGTTGAGTGGAAGAGATTTTGGTGATTGAGAACCATGCTATTCTCTAACCAAGCTTATGTGCCCCTTTGCTTTTAGTCTAAGCTCAAGTAATTTATCCTTCGTTGAAGATCTTATCTTAGCTGTTTAAGATATTTGAGCTGACAGATGGGTGTCAGTGGCACAAACTCAAATAGTTTGAAGAGATGGAATGTTGAGGAAAATAATTTTTATTGGCTGGTAATGGAGAGCTTTTTTGATTGTACATCTTTCACGCCACAAATTCATAAATTACACTATCTAGTTGGATTGAAAAGATTAATGAAAGAAAAAGCAAATGATTTGCATAGTAGAGATACATGCTATTCTCTGACCAAGTGTATATGCCCCTTGAGTTTTGGTTTTAGCTTTAAGTAATCTCTTCTTTGTGGAAGATCTTATCTTAGCTGTTCAATATATTTGAGCTGTCTGCGTTCTAAATGCTATGAATGATAAGGAGTGGGTGTCAATGGCATGAATTTAAGTAGTTATGGGGATGTAGGGTCAATGGAATAATTTTTTATTGGCACAAATTCGTAAATGGCACTGTGTAGTAGTTGGATTGAAGAGATCAATGAAAAAGGAAGCAAATGATATGATATGCATAGTAAAGATAATTCTTTTGTGTGTAATGAGCCAATTCATGGGTTGATTGGCTGTTATGATATTGTAAGACTTCTTATATTCTAGCATGCAAATATCTAATGTCATATAATTTTTAAATTTATTGCAGGGAGATTGCAAAGCATCTCTCCCTTCCACCTGTGAAGCTTCACTGCAGCATGCTTGCAGAGGATGCAATCAAGGCAGCTGTGAAGGATTACAAAACAAAGCGCTCAAAATCAAATGGCAGTCCTGATGCTGCACCTGTTGAACAAGCTGCTCAAGCTTGAAGATGTCTCATGTGTATATGATGATGAGAATGTTAATCCAATAGTGTTATCTTGTAGCTAAAATAAAATAATGGATTGCAACTAAACTCAACTGTATCTGAGGCCTGGGTTGAACTCGTGGCTAGCAAATTGGTGGTGTTTATTATGAAATGGATGTTACGTATGTGAATTATGTTCTACATGTTCTAGTTGGTGGAAACTGTTGATCGGACTGGATAAAAGATTCTCAATTCAGTGGTGGTTAACAGGAATATGCAATTTTTATACCTAAGCCATAGATATACGTTTTCTATTCCATCATATGAAGTTTGGATTTGAGAACGACTGCAATAGTATTTCAAATGCGATTTGGATTGTTAGAATATGAAATTTATAAATTTTGCAAAATCGAAAAATTGTAGAATTTATGAATTGTGAAATCATGCAACTGTATTGTTGAAAAAATAAAATACATAAATTACAAATACTGTTTTAAATGATTTAAATTACATTATTAATTAACTAATTAAAAGGGGAAAGCAATGAAATTGGAGCGATGCTAGAGTCAACTAATTCAATAGATTTTAGCCTATTTTTTCTTAAACAAACTGTGAAATTTTGCAAATATTCAAATACATCTTAAAATCTTTCCTAAATTGTGGTTCTTCAAAATTAATTTAAAAGAAATAGTAAAAATAACGAAAAAAATATACAAATTTGAAAAATAATTTCAAATGGAATTGTAATTCTTTTAAGAAAACCAATCTACTGGGTACTCTAAATAAATATTTACTGATGTTAATGTGTATTAGAAATAACACAATACAACATATGAAGAGGAAATTTCGTTAATCACGGGGCAATCAGTAAATTACCAAAGATGGCGCGAAATTAACCATATCGGTCCTCTTACCCATTGACTTGCGTGACTGTCACGCCCACCATCCGCGAGTGTTTCTTAACGTCATTAAGACCAAAATGAGTCAAATCTTAAAAATAAAAAGAGAAAAAGAGATTCATAAATCTCTCCGTTCTACCGTGCTCAGCCACGCTCCTCAGTTTTTTCATTTTCTTTGGTTTGATATCTCTATATACTGTTTTGGCTCACTGTCACAATCCCGTTCTTCGCGTTTCTTCTTCTTCTTCTTCTTCTTCTTCTTCTTCTTCTTGTAAGTCGTACCTGAATCAAATCATAATATCTCAATCAAACAAGCATAGAGCTGTTTCAATAACTTTCGTATTTTCTCATGCCAACATTTCTTGTGGTGTTTTAGTTTCGGTCCAGCAAAATAAGTCGGTCTCTCCACTTTTGTTTTCTTCTTGTTAATTTATTCTTTTGAATTTTGACTATCTGGGTTTTTTATATTTTTTTTTTGTTGACTTTTCTGGGTTTGGCCTATATTTCCCAATTGAAATAGGGGTTTCTTTGTATAGCATACGCCATGTTATAATAAAAGTACATTGCCTGTGATCATTGTTCATTGGATATGAGCTGTTTTTTTCTGGTCAGACTTAGATGCAATAAATCTCACTAACAGTTTCTAACTTCTTGTTTTATGAGGTGGGCCTTATCACATTGACAAATTTTAACTATTTACTTGCTCTTTTTTGTAAGCATCGAATTTGCCCTCCAAGATAGGTTTTGAAGTCAGTTGATTTTTGTAAATTTCTATCATTTTCTCATTTACATATTGTTTGTTGTTTCTTCTTCACTGATTTTGTGCCTAATTTGCTAGTACACATATAAAAGTTTATCTCCTTTTTGGAAGTACAAGACAAGTAACCAAATCAGCCTTTGACCCAAAACTGTTTTGGTCGTGTATGTGTAGGTTAGGGAGCAGGTAGTGAGATTTTTGGATTAATGGCTGATTTAAAAGAGGACCCAGTTCTTGGTATTAACGATATAATAGAAACAAACGAAGAGGCTGAGTTTAGGGACGGTGCTATAGACAAGGTGAGAGAGGAAGGGGACCCAAGTGAAAAAGATATGGCTCCTCCTACCGGTAATTCCATTCATAGGTCTGGTTCCAGACCCCAGCTGGACCTCAGCAAGGCTGCAATTCAGGGGAATTCTGAGGAGAGGGATCCTACGATTTTGTTGCCTAATCAATCTGATGATATATCTCATTTGGCTCTTGATATTGGAGGTATAGTAATGTAATTCAGCTTTGAGATTGCGGTTTTTTGCTCTGTTATTTGGTTTTCGACATATGAAGTATAGAATACATATTCTTGTTTTGGGGATTGTGTCTTCTCCGAATGCTGTTAAATGGACTTTTCTTTTGCCTTTTGTTTGTTTGGTAGTCTATTGGCCCTTTTGGGAAGATGAAAAGGGGGCTAAAATCTTGATTTTGGTGTGTTTCACGTACGTGCACCCTTTTTTCCTTCTGTTCTTCTTTCTCTCTGTTACCCAAATTTAAGACTATCTTTTTCCCATTGCCTTCTTCTGTATAAATTTTTCCTTTCCCTTCCCTTCATTAACTTTTCTGAGACAATTTTAACTGCTATATTTAGTAATGTAACTAAATATTTTCGTTCCATTCCTTCACTTCTACATGCAGTTCTTCTTATTTATTTTTGTTTAAATGGGGAAAATAACTTATAAATTGAATTTTTAATTTAATTTTACACATTGATGCCATTCAAGGTCCTTGAAAGTTGTCGATTCTCATTTGTGCTATACTGAAAGTTAATAATACCTATGTCAGGATCTTTAATCAAACTGGTGTATTTTTCAAGACATGAAGATAGATCAATAAATGATAAAAGGAAGAAGACAGTAAAGGAGAGATTAGGGATTTCTAATGGTAATAGGAGAAGTTACCCCATTCTTGGTGGAAGGCTTCATTTTGTGAAGTTTGAAACGAGAAAGATTAATGAATGTCTAGACTTCATTTCTTCCAAGCAGCTTCACCGCGGTGGTATTGTACTTGCTTTCATTTTTCATCTTTAACTAAACTCATTTCATTTTTTAATTGCTAATGCAATGTATTGGTTTGATATACTCTGATTATTTGACTACATTCAAGTTGCCAATTTCATTTGCATTAATCATTACCTTCTCCTTTTCTTTTTTCTGTTGACAAGTTGTGTAATTTTTGGTGGATAGGAATTGATTCACATGGTTGGCTCTCTGAGACCCCATCCAATTGCAATGCCATAATTAAGGTAAAAATTGTCAACATATGACATCAATAATGTGTGCTTAACTTTACTTCTTATTTAAGTTCCCCCTTCATCTTTGGAGTTAATTATGCATACTATGTAAAGCAGTTAATGTCTCAAAATAGGAAACTATAACAAAATTTCATTTTTGTTAGGGCTTGATTTAGTATAGTCTTTAGAATTTCCTTGTATTAGCCAGAAAAAATGTGGGAGAACTTGTTATCAGTTGACATGTTGATATCGTTTATTTCTGGTCATGTATTTGTAGTTTGTCGTAAGCCCATGTTTTCTATACCAAATTATAGGTCTTTTAAAGGTCCTCTTCTAATTCTGAAAACAAACCAAGGACTTTGGAAATGAACTGAAAATATACGACTGACTGAGAGAGCTGAACTGACGGAGATGAAATTGCAAACTAACTTCCAGAAAATTAGACCGCAGGATACAGATTCCGTCCGTGACTTGATTGCAAAGGGGCAGCAGCAGCAGTTTCCATGATTACAAACCTGGATGGCATGCTGACTATCCATGCTGTTATCTCTGCTTTCCCATTACTTGATCTGGAATTTTTTGAAAAGGCTCTTTGCAGTGAATGCTAGCATTGAGCCCTTTCTGATAGGCTTATAGTTTGTTTCACCCTTTATTTATTTTATCTTAAAAAAGCATTGACACATAAATTAGTGGTAACAGGCAAATAGTGAATTCCTTGCTTTTGAGTTAAGATGTACTTCTGTGACTAAGACTCAAATCGTACTGTTTCAATAGTCTGTTCCTACTCATTTTTCTAGCTCATAATAATGAATTGATTTTCTGAGAAGGCCACAGGCGGTGGGGCATACAAGTTTACAGACCTCTTCAAGGAAAGGCTTGGTGTTAGTCTTGACAAAGAGGATGAGATGGATTGCCTAGTGGCAGGAGCAAATTTTTTACTTAAGGTGGGATCTGATGCTGATAATTTTTTTTTATTTACACCATTTTAATGCATGAAGTTTTTCACAAATAAGATGATTGCTAATGAATAAGGTTGATGAATGTTTAAGCTCCTTTTTTCAATCCTCCAAACTCTATGAATTCAATGATTATGCTGCGCTGGACTTGGTTTTCAGTTATATCATCTGGTGGTATTAGATTATATTCTGACTGTAGAGCTACCAAAAGAGTGGCATTTTGGCTCTTTTTCTTAGGTTATCATTCAAATATTATCGTGTTTCAGTTTTTCCTCTTATGTTTAACTATTATATAATAGTGGCTTGACTTAAATGTATCAATTTTAGAAGTACTGGAAAATGAGGTGTACAGTCACTGTCTCTATTTGTGTAAATGGAATAATTAGACTTATGATTGTGGGATTTTGTATGTCTCAGACATGAACTTACTTGAAGAGTTTCTTATTGGTTTGTTGTTGTTAAATACTTAAATTTATTAACCTCTATTCTTCTCTTAACCAAATTGAGTAGGCTATTCGCCATGAAGCTTTCACACACATGGAAGGTCGGAAAGAGTTTGTGCAGATTGACCATAATGATTTGTTCCCTTATCTTCTTGTTAATATTGGATCTGGTGTTAGTATGATCAAGGTACATTTATGTCTTGTTCTCAGTTTGCCAGTACTTGAGCTTAAGCACGTTTAAATTCATGAAGGTATCATTGTGTTTTTTTTATGTTACAGGTTGATGGGGATGGGAAGTTTGAGCGGGTTAGTGGTACAAATGTTGGTGGTGGCACCTACTGGGGCTTGGGAAGGCTGTTAACTAAGTGCAAGAGGTTCTCAACATATCTAAACACTATTTTCTCTCTGTTCTTTCAGAAATTATGTTAAGCTTTGTCTTACTCTTGTTCATTTCAGTTTTGATGAGTTGCTAGAACTGAGTCAAAGGGGAGATAATAGGACCATTGACATGCTCGTTGGTGATATTTATGGTGGTATGGATTATAGTAAGGTATGTTATACTTTCAATATTTATTCCTTTGTGTAGGATGACATTAATGGGAGTGCAACTGCAACAGGCATTGGTACTTTAAATTAGCATCAACACCTTTCTTAGAAATTTTTTAGAATTTCATTTTCTTAATTTATGATGGTGACAATACACCTCAAACTGAATCATAATAGATCGGTCTCTCGGCATCAACTATTGCTTCTAGTTTTGGCAAAACTATTTCTGACAAGAAGGAACTTGAAGACTACAGACCAGAAGACATTTCCCTGTCCCTCCTGCGAATGATTTCATATAACATTGGCCAGGTGAGTAGTGTCTGGGATTCTATTCTACAAAAATTTTAATATGTTGGCTTGTCTTCCAGAGTGATACATTGAGTTTTTTAGCATTCAGTTTGGTTTATCTTCTAAATTATTTTTGGTATTTTCTGGAACCATATTATTAATGATTCTACAACCTGTTAACATTTTGATAAAAGTAACAAGTATGAAGTGTTTGAAACATGCAGTTTCTGTGTTGGTAGTAAAGGGCAGGCTTTAATTGTTAGAAATAAAACCTTTAATCCCTTGGAGGAAAGGTGATTAATTTTTCTCTTTCTAATAATAATTTGATTGTAGCAAACAATTGGTTGTTATTGTTGTAACTCTTATCAAATCTAAAGTGTGTATAGAGCCATCATATTGTCTTATCTATATATGGATTTGTCTTCATTTGCATTCACAATAACTAACTAGTCAATCCATTCGTAATTGTCATTTGGATCATATATAAAGTATTCTCATTGGAGATGACCTCTCATTTATGGTTTCTGCATAATTGTTTTCAGACATGTGGACTCCTGTTATAATTAGTTTTGTTAAGTGATGTGTTCAATGTAATTTCCTTAGCTTAATTGTCTGGCATGATCATGTCAGATAAGCAGTCATATAATTGTTAATATGTTCTGGTGTCTGCATTGGCTGTTCTGTTATGCAGATTTCATACTTGAATGCACTTAGATTTGGGCTTAAGCGAATTTTCTTTGGAGGTTTTTTTATACGGGGCCATGCTTATACCATGGACACTATCTCCTTTGCTGTTCATTTCTGGTAAGCATTATTTTTTTAGTGTTAAACTTTTACCAATTGAGCTAAGGCTGATAATATTGTTTTGTTTATCAAAATGCTTTCTTCTTCCCGGCTATTATATTGCAGTGAAGTGTGATTAGTCTGTAAGTTTATATTCATTTTCTAGGTCGAAAGGAGAAGCACAAGCAATGTTTCTTCGGCATGAAGGCTTTTTGGGGGCTTTAGGCGCATTTATGAGCTATGAAAAGCATGGTCTTGATGACTTGATGGTTCATCAGTTAGTTGAAAGGTTTCCAATGGGTGCACCATATACTGGTGGAAAGATTCATGGGCCTCCACTCGGAGACTTGAATGAAAAGGCAAGTGTAATTGGGGTTGCAAAATATTACCTGAACTGATAACTCCCATGAAAATTGTGCTCTGGCAGGGGTGGGCAAGAAAAATAGAAAAGCCAAAAAATCAATCTAAATTGGTTAAGAATATTTTCAGCTAATATTTTAAGCATATGAATGCTCCATTATTCTGTGGTATCTTTTGTTGCTTCTGGTGATTCTCTAGGATCATATATTCTTTTTTATTCTCAATACTTTATATTTCCCAAGGAATAGATTCTTGATAAAGCATGTAGGCATGTATCTAGTCAAGGAAAAAGGAAAAAGATATATATTGCTAACCAACTCGATAGCTAGTAAAGGTAAAAAGGTTCCAACCTGTAGATGCTTACCAATAAAGCCTTGAAGTTGATGTGTGATTGAAAATTTGGCAAGTGGAAACAAACACCTAGTTGCCTTTATGGAATATTAATTTGTCTTTTCAAATTTATTTCCAAAGATGTTCCTTTATATAGCCATCTTCACATGGGTGACTGGTGGAAGGAAAAAAGGGCCTACATCTCTTATCTCTCTCCCCTTTTTATTTTTTTCTACTATTGAGAGCAGCATGAGCACTCTTCATCCTGAAACTGAGTTTCTGTTTTCTTTGGTGGTGAGTGTAGTCCTGATATGCAGAGGTCTTGACCAAAACTCTTAAGGTTTTTTTCCTTTATTCTTATTTCCAATTTCATAAACTTTTTGACTGTAGAAAGTAATGGTTACTGACAATAGATCAAATAATAGAAAATTTGCTATTGCTTCTTGGTTTAACTATCAGGTTTCCTTGTTCATTCCAGAACATTTTTGTTTATGGTTTCTTTTTTTCTAATCTTATTTCCTGTTAGACCTAATGTGCAATTTAATTTTGAACCAAATGCAGATTTCATGGATGGAAAAATTTGTGCTGAAGGGAACTGAGATTACAGCTCCTGTACCTATGGCTCCACCTGGAACAACTGGACTTGGTGGCTTTGAGGTTCCTTCATCCAAAGGCCGTACTTTGCGTTCTGATGCAAGTGCATTGAATGTTGGCGTTCTTCATCTTGTACCTACTCTGGATGTGTTTCCTCTGCTGGCAGACCCAAAAATGTATGCGAAAACTTTGTGCTGGTTTAATCAACTGCTTTAGATAATTTACTGTATGGGTGAGCGTTGGTTAACTAAATTGAATTTTCAACTAACCCTCCAAACTAGTACTCGAAACAGATTATAACTTAATCATTTTAATTTTTTATATATATTTATTAATTTATATATAATTAAGAAAAATGTAATTTTTATGTAATAAAAAGTATTCTATTATTTATGTCACAATCTTTTAGGTAACCTAACTAAACCGTATTTTTTCATATGAAACACAGCCAAATTTGGTCAGTCCAGTTCAGTTTATTTGCTTATAGCTGAGTAATACACAGCACTAATTTACCGCCTAAATCATTCCTACTTGATCTGCACACTCCTGAATGGTTTTGTCTGATTTTGATTAGTATTGTAAATATATTTATGATTCCAATCATGGTATTGAATTTTCTCCCATTCACATTTAGCTACCAACATTTTGGGTGGCAAAAGCATTATGTGGAAATTTTTGGCAATATTCAATCTATGTTTTCAGTACTCAATTTAGTCGATAGCTGTTGCTTCTGCAAAAAATTGTTCAATATCGTTTGTTATGACATAATTATATGAGTCATCATCTTTTTTCATGTCTCAATCTAACTTAGTGTGAGTATAACTACTTGCTTACTAACAGGTACGAGCCAAACACTATTGACCTCTCAGACCACAAAGAATTAGAGTGAGTATTGCAGCCTATTTTAATAATCCCTGGACAAGATAATTGCTATACCAGTCAGCATCCATTTTTCATGTATCTGTAACTGGAAGGTTTCTTATCTCTTCTTTTTTATTCTTATAAGGTATTGGTTCACTGTGCTGTCTGAGCATATGCCAGATCTTGTTGATAAGGTACAACAACAATATTGTCACTCAAATCTTCATCTCTTTCTTGTGTTGACATAGAGGCATGCGCAAGAAAGATTAAAAATAATTGGAAGGTTACAGACATTCAGACGCATGTGCCTGTGTGCAAAACAAGTTCTCCCAACCGTTTAATTCAACTATTCCTGGAAGAGTTTTTTTTCTTTTTTAAAAAAAAGGAAAAGAATGAAAAGTTTCGGTCGTTCAGATATATGATTTTGCCGAACTGTTTAAATTCACTATTTCAATAGGAAATTAAATGTTCCAAAAGTAATTAAGAGCTGAGAACAGCTGTCCCATTAGCATCATGTATAAAGCATTAGTTTGGATAAGTTGGAACTCTTGAGATGCTTCTACCCTTGGCCTTCCTTCTGTAATCTCAAGAGATGAGAGCTTGTTTTCATTATTGAGAAAAATATGAAGTTGGATTGAAAACTTGGTGTGAAATTTGGTAGGCAGTGGCAAGTGAAGGTGGGACTGATGATGCCAAAAGAAGAGGTGATGCTTTTGCTCGTGCTTTTTCTGCTCACTTAGCAAGGTAATCCTACGTTCTGTTATGTTATGTGTTACAAATCCATTATATCATTTGCCTTTTATAAATTAGTTTACATCCATTTTTCCAAGCAATTGCATCTCAACATGGTCTGCAATTACAGCATGTAATTAGAAATAATTTCAATGAGTAATGGATATCTCATGCCTCAAATATTCTACACGTGTTTCATCACAAGCCATCCAATCTTCTTCAAATCTGGTTCATTCTTTCTGGATGCAGAAATGTATATTATAAAGTCAGCTCATAAAGAATTGGAAGCTTGATGTTTCTTTATTGGTTTCTTTACTTTTTGGATTGTTCATCTTGTAGATGTTTAGATTGTTTAAGCTCGGTGTGTCAATTCTTTTTATTGGTTCCGTAGTTTATACTGAACATCCTTAGACGTCAAACTTTTTTGTATTTCATTTTTGTCATTGCCAACTTCCAAACATTTGAATAGATTGATGGAGGAGCCTGCTGCATATGGGAAGTTAGGTTTGGCCAATCTTTTGGAACTCAGGGAAGAGTGCTTGAGAGAGTTCCAATTTGTTGATGCCTATAGAAGCATAAAACAGAGGTAATCACAGTTTTCATACCTGTCCTGTAAGCATTATTCAAAGATAGGTTTTGTCTCATTTCTTTCGTGACAAATTTGAGTTTCATTTTCATGTTTTAGTTTATCATGGTGTGCGTGCGTGTGTGTGTGTGTGTGTGTGTGTGTGTATTTCTCTGAGCAATTATCACACATATTAACCATGAAATAATGTTCAAGATGCATGCACAGTGCCATTTGGATATTCAGTGCTGGATACATTCCTTAAAACAATTTAAATCATGGAGAATTAAGGTGAACATATAACAAAAGGAATGGGACTTTCCTTGCTGTATTACCTGATAATTAAATGCTTTCACAATTTAGCTTTGCATCTGAAACTTATATATGTATGCATAGTAAGAGTCAAAATTTTTGGAGCCCAAGCTTATGCTTTCAAACTTCAGAATACAACTTGTTTTCTTTTGATACCTATGTCTATCCTTGATTTTTTGAATGTGACAGGGAAAATGAGGCATCACTTGCTGTATTGCCTGACTTATTGGTGGAGCTTGATGGTATGACAGAGGTATGCATATTTTCTACCTTACCTTTTTTTCCTTTACCTTGCTTTTGTGGAATGGATGTTATAGCTTCTACAACCTGACTGTAAAATGTTGGCATCATAAACTTCCCGAACATTTGGTGAATAACTTAACAAACAAATAAAGGAAGAAAGAATTAATTTAATTATGATAATTAACCAGAATAGTAGAGGCTTAGCATCATCTTTCTACCATAGTTTTGCTGCTTTGCCTGGCAACTGTTGATCACCTGAATTCCTCTTTTTATTTTATAGGAGACTAGATTGCTCATGTTAATTGAGGGTGTTCTTGCTGCAAACATATTTGACTGGGGCTCTCGTGCCTGCGTGGATCTCTATCATAAAGGAACAATCATTGAAATTTATAGGATGAGTCGTGATAAAATGCAAAGACCTTGGCGGGTAGGGAGAGAAACTTATTTTACTATGGATGATACTTGTCTTGCATTATATGTTGATTTTATTATTTGTCTGACTTGTTTCTCAGGTGGATGATTTTGATGTTTTCAAGGAGAGAATGCTGGGTTCTGGAGATAATAAGCCTCGCCCACATAAGAGAGCTTTACTCTTTGTGGACAACTCAGGTGCTGACATTGTCCTAGGGATGCTTCCCCTTGCAAGGGAACTCCTCCGACGTGGAACTGAGGTAAGCTAGCATCTCTAGTACTGCTGGTGAAAGGCTTTTAAACAATTGATGTACTAAATATGATTTATGATTTTCATGCACACTTAGACTATTCTATTATAATGCAGTTTAAGGCCAAACAGTTGTGAACCTAACCTTTTCTTCAATTATTACTGGGAAAGTTTGATGGTAATGACTTGAATTGTGCAGGTGGTTTTAGTAGCAAACTCCCTTCCAGCACTAAATGATGTGACGGCTATGGAGCTCCCTGAGATTGTCGCTGAGGCTGCAAAAGTTTGTCCTTACACATTATGACTTAATTTTTATCGTAATCTCCAATTTGATTGTTTATATTGTGGTTGGACAATGAAACTGAATATGGAGCTTATTGTTTGTTCTCGGGCGGCCAGGGAAAGAAGATGGAAGTTGTGATCTTCATCTATATTATAATTTGAACTAAGAATAGTTAATGCTGGTGTTATCATTCCACTAGGAGATCGTATGATATAACTGCAATAAACTGAACTTGTGAAACTGATTCCTGTCTACAGCATTGTGACATTCTTCGCAGAGCTGCTGAAGCTGGAGGTCTACTTGTGGATGCAATGATAAACACTTTAGACAGTTCAAAAGAGAATTCTGCTTCAGTTCCCCTGATGGTTGTTGAGAATGGATGTGGGAGTCCATGCATTGATTTCAGACAGGTCAGCTCTGAGCTTGCCGCTGCCGCAAAGGATGCCGATTTGGTATGCCAGTTCCTATTTCCTATTTCCTTGTTAAGTATTGATTTCATGAATTTACATTGTTAGCAAATGATCCTTTTCTAATTCCTTGCGTTTTGGCTTTCCTCCCTTGTTCCTGAGCAAATTTATAAGATTTGAGTAACACAAGATATAAATCATGCAACAGAAACCACATCTTGATTTTTTTATTTTCCAGATTATATTGGAAGGGATGGGGAGAGCTCTCCACACCAACTTCAATGCTCAGTTTAAATGTGATGCTTTGAAGGTAATAGAACAATTTTTTTTCCCCATTTAGATCCAGTTGAAAACTTGAAAGGTCTGATTGTTAAAGTTAAATGATGGTTCCTCCATTTTTCATTTTGGTTATGAGTGAATACTACACTTGGCTTTTTAGAATCATCGAGGCTCACTCTTGACTGAGTTCTTCTGATCAGATTTTTTTATTTTGAGAAGTTTGATTTATCCTCCGTAGCTATGTTTATTTGCACCCTTGAAGGTTGTACTAGTGCACAATCCTTCCTATTTTCCTATGAGGGAAATATTGTGAATTGTGACTGTTTCTGTAGAGACTAATAATTTTTTTTTGTTTTTCTTTTCTGGGCAGCTGGCGATGGTGAAGAATCAGAGGTTGGCGGAGAAATTAATTAAAGGAAAGATATATGACTGTGTTTGCAGATATGAACCAGCTAGCTAGCTTAGACCTTCTTTTCAAGTTATTTGCCATCAGTATATCATTACTTTCATATTGTGCTAAGAAATCAACAAGCAACTGTTATACTCAACAAAAAGTCTGAAAAACAACCTTTAAGATGGACGTGCAGATACTGCCTTTGACCTGGTTGTAACTCATCCCATGGAGGGGCAGAGGTTGCTATTAGCTGAACCCAAAAGAAATAAAAAGTGGAAACAACAGTTTATGTTCTGTGCTTCCTCCATTCTCATTCTTTTACTTGTAACTGCAAAAAACAGCGGAAGCTTGTAGGCAACTACCTGCCAGTGTCCACTTGTTTTGGAGAGGAAATACACTTTTGTAAACAATATGTGAAACTTAATGCATTCCCTTTATATTCAAATAAATTTGTAATTAATTTTTCCTGTACAGCAGTTGGGTCTATATGTGGTTATTTTGTGTTCATTATATTTTATTTATAACTAAATTTGTATTTAACAAAATTTCATCTTTGTTTTAGGTTTACTCTCCCTTCTTCCCCAATTCTGTGTAGCACAATCTATCATCAGCAAGTATCAATCATACTTACAAATTGGTGATTGAACCATTTCAGAAGTCCTTGTTTTATGCCTGATGCGTGCTGCTGGTACATCAATCAAACCTTTTGATGTCTTCAGTTATAATCTTGTTCAATCTCATGGATCAAACATCCATCTTTAGCATATGTGTTTCTGAGCCATTAATCTTGTGAATGTATCCATCTTTGGGTGAATATTCACTCCTCTGTCCGTACTTGTGTAAAATTCGTTACTATTGTATATCCAATTTTCGTTTCTATCACTCTATTATAACTGTTGGAAAATTAGTAAAAGGGTATCAGAAGTAATTTGAAATGTAAATTTTGTAGAACCATAATAAATTAATCATTTTCTTAGTCTATGAAAAAGCGAAAAACGATGGATTGAGTGAAACCGGTTCATCCGCTCTTTGGATGCGCAAAACTATGAAGCCAAGTTAAATCAATTGAGTCCGTTTGTATTGCTTATCGAAATCATGAGCTATTCATCAAACTACCTACGTTTGATTTCTTGGACAAAGCAGCTAAACTCCCACGTAAAGCAGGGCTTTCATCAACAAGCTCTTGTTCTTTTCAACCACATTCAAAGTTCACTTGCTCTCTCCCTCGATCCCTATGTCTTCTCTCTCGCTCTCAAGTCATGTTCCGCCATCCACGGCTCTCAACTCGGCGCTGCCATCCATTCCCACTCTATTAAAATTGGTTTTCTCTCAAACCCATTTGTTGCATGCGCTCTCGTCGATATGTATGGAAAATGTGTTTCCATTTCTTCAGCTCGTAAACTATTCGACGAAATTCCTCAAAGGAATGTGGTTGTTTGGAATGCGATGATATCGCTCTATACGCATTCTAATCGTGTTTCTGATGCTTTGTATATGTTTGATGCAATGCATGTTGCGCCTGATGCCTCCACTTTTAATGCAATAATTGCAGGTCTGGCTGGGACGGAGGATGGGTCGCCGAAAGCCATTGCTTTTTATTGGCGAATGAGGGAGTTGAGTTTGAAGCCAAATTTAATTACGGTTCTTGCTCTATTGCGTGCTTGTGTGGGCATGACGTCTTTGAATATGATTAGAGAAATTCATGGATGCTCAATAAGAAACCATATTGATCCACATCCCCAGTTGAGAAGTGGCTTAGTAGAGGCCTATGGGCGATGCGGATGTCTTCTTAATGCAAGTAATGTGTTTTATAATATGAATGAGCGGGACGTTGTTGCATGGAGTAGTTTGATATCTGCATATGCACTTCATGGGGAAGCAAGAAGTGCACTTGAAACATTTCACCATATGGAAATGGCAAAAGTGTTGCCTGATGACATTACTTTTCTAGCAGTTCTAAAAGCTTGTAGCCATGCAGGATTGGCTGATGAGGCATTGGATTACTTCGCCAGAATGCAACACGATTATGGCTTGCAAGCAAGCAGTGACCATTATTCTTGTTTGGTTGATGTTTTGAGCAGAGCAGGGAGGTTGTATGAGGCATATGATATCATCCGGGGAATGCCAGTGAAGGTGACTGTGAAAGCTTGGGGTGCCCTTCTTGGGGCTTGTCGAACTTATGGAGAAGTTGAATTGGCGGAGATTGCAGGGAGGGCTTTGTTTGAGATAGAACCTGATAATCCTGCCAACTATGTCTTATTGGCTAGAATTTATGCCAGCATGGGGAGACATGAGGAAGCTGAGAGAATGAGAAGAGAAATGAAAGAGAAGGGAGTGAAGGTTGCTCCTGGCAGTAGCTGGGTGACATAAAGACTTGTTGATAGAATTATGACATGATTCTCTGCCAACTGAAAGTTGCTTTAGAAGGCTAAACAGGTGTAGCAGATCTCTCTTCAATGCTCGGTCAAAGCTCCATCTTTTATGAGCAAACAAGAAGTGGTAAAAGGTAGCACTTAAAGGATACCAATTCAAAGATGGAGGCTTGCACTTTTGTGAGGTTGAACTGTTGTATTAACAACTTTGAAGTCAAGTCTGCATAATCAAAGGCCAAAAGGGGAGGTGAAATGATGGAGAAGGTAAGTTGGCGATTGTCCTTGTTTGAATTTGATGGTTGTTACTTGTGCCGGTAAATCCGATCCAATGGATGTGCTAACTGGCAGGAAAATTGATGGATATGATGGGGGTAGCATCATCATTTCTGGGTACCAAAGAAACAAGAAACATTTGCTAGATTTCTGGATACTGTGAACAAAATGATAAGTATTCTCCACATGTTACAGTCTAAGAACCTTTGCTCTACTTAGCTTGGCTTCATTTACCAGCTGAACTTAATATTGAAGCCAGAAAGGTTATTCAGTAACCAAATCGTCATGATGCTTTTGTACTTTTTTTTTTTCTCCCCTTTTAATGCAAGTTAATTATAAAGAAGTAGAATCGTCATGACGCTTTTAATGCAAGTTACCAAAGGCACTCCCTGAGCAGCTAAAATATCTGGAATCAAGCTCGTCTATTTTCCAAGAAATGAAGATCGATCAATTTGATAGGAGGAAGAAAATGGTCAAGAAAAGAATAGTTGTTGCCATTGGTATATTTATTGGCAGAAATAATTTCACCTCAACTTCGCAGCTCTAACGCCATGGCATCCCGTTGTGTTGCACTTATATTGCAAATTTTGGTAACATTGTGCACATTTGTACACTAAAAATAATACTTTTAGGACTTTGAATTTTATATGTAAAATATGTATTCGACATAATTTTTAGGGCAATAAAATAATTTTTATTGTCTAAATTGAAATGTTTGATGAATCGAGTAAAAAAAAAAAAGAAAGAAAAAGCTATTTTTAGAAGATTTAAACAATTTATAAGCCTGACTTTTGAATAAAAAATCTCCCTAACTTAGCATGTTATTGCCAATTTATCCATCATTTTATATGGTCAAAGAGCGTGAATAACATTACATCAGATGAAGTGATTGAATTGAATTTTACCAGACTTAATGAAGCTGGCTATTGAATGGTCATTGAACTGGAAACATAAGGTTTTCAAAGTTTCCACCCAAAACAAAAGGCTTTCGGTCCAATTTCCATAACCACCCATTATTTGCAATTTTATTCAAATCAATTTGGGGAACAAAACAAAATAAAGATTGGTCGACTGCATAATAAATTTGGTTTTGTCATGTAGTTTTTAATTTTTGATTAGGATACATGAGAGCAGATGACGGAATTCAGTGGTTATTAAATGATTTTCCTTCGTTGATTTATGCTATATTTAGAAAAGAAAAAAGAAAAGCAATTTTGCAACAACAAAGATGACAACCAGAATTTTTCTGCAATTCTTCATCCCAAGAACGGAGGAGTTATAGTTTTTCGCTCAAGAAAAAGCTCATAATATTCAACTAGAAGAGTCGTTAAACAAAAACAAAAAATCGCAAGCCTTCGCATAAGAGATTCACAACAATAAAAATGTGTTGCACTGGTGATTTTTGTTGAACTCATTTTCTTATTCTTCACATCACTTTTCTTCACCAATGTACTGTACTGCATATGGCAGCAATTAGGAGTTCGGGTTTTTAATTCGGGATTTTTGGCTTTATAGCCAAATTGACAATAAAAAGTCAAATTACAGAGATTTTTATCCAAAAGTTGATTTATGGATTATTTGAATTTTTATCCAAGTTGGGGGGACGGAATGAGCTTTTTCTAATAAAAAATTAAGGGTGTTAAAAGTTTAAAAGGTGAGAGGTGAATTTATGCATTTAAAATATATTTCTTTGACTGTGTACTGAAGTTGCCATCTCCAATCTCACTGCCATTAGCAGTTTTTTATCTTGTAAGAAGTTAGACGGAAAATACTTGCCTACTTCTGGGACGTTAAAGGGAGAAGGAAACGTCATTGAGGGCATTTGGTCTAGTGGTATGATTCTCGCTTTGGGTGCGAGAGGTCCCGAGTTCGATTCTCGGAATGCCCCAAATATAGATATTAACCTTTTTGACATTTTTTTTTTCTGGGGGACAGTTAGAACGGCGACAATTGCTTCCCCCAGCTACTCCAAAATGTATTAATTATCAGAAGCAGCTTTGTCCGGAACCAACCCTGTGGTTGCGGGGCAGACATTAATAGATCCACTGTACACTAATTAGGCTTTCTTTTCTTTTTGAGTCGCTGACGTATTGAAGATCAGATTTGAAGATTTTCTGCTACCCTTTGGTGACATACTATCTTGATCCACAAAAGGATGGATGGCGTACGGGTAAAGGGAAAAAAGAGAGAGAGAGAAATAGATAGATATAATATAATTGATTCATTGAAAAGGAAAAAAGAAAAATAGATAGATATCATTGATTTCTCTTTTGCACGGCCATATAAAAAAGGGGGAAAAATGTTTTTTTGAATTATGGGTTGTAGTTCTCTGAATAACATTTCAGTATAATGTATAAATTATTTAGTAGAAGAACGGTTCAGTCTTTACCCATCTAATAATGATGGTTTGTTTCTTTACATATAGGCCATTTGCTATTTTCAGAACTACCATATATCTGTTTTCTAACAAATTACCATTTATGCCAATTTTCATTTTCTTGAACGTCACATTACTGAAATTTTATGTATCCTATACGGTATCCGGATTGATGGTGAATTGTAAGATTTTAATCTCAAAAAATATAAATAAATAAGGTAAAACGCAGAATGAATGTGAAAAGGACTAGAAACTAAATTGAATGATTTCTGTCATGTTTAGTGCACTAACGAGTGCCGTTAACAAATTTATTCAAGAGCGAATGCGGGGGTTCCACCTCCACCACCACCACCTACCTCTCACTTGAATGTGTCTATATATATATATACTGTGTTTCCCTTTGTGTTCAAACCAGAAAGCTACCTCAATATACGGGACAGCTTACATTTATATAATGGCTTCTCTCTGTATGTTAATGTTATTACTTCTAACCGAATCTTTTGCCTAAATTTTTTCTCAGCTTTTTGAAGTTATTTTATTTTATTTCTCTTTTCTCTCCTTCTTTCTGCCACCCTAAATAATCTCTCTTTGTCGTTCTGGTCTTTTTCACACCACAATAATCAAAACCCACTTCTTCAACTCGATTCAGTCGCAAGATAGCGAGTTATGGACCAGTGACACAATGTAAATCCCGTTGCTTTTGCTTTTCAGGTATTTGTATTGTTATTTTATCTTTCTTTTTTATATGTTGTCTGTTCAATCTTCATTTGATGGTTATGTCCTCTTTTCCTTTTTTTTATTATTTTTTAATCTGATTTTGTTGTTAGCTTTTCTTTTTGAGGGAAATCATTTTGTATTAGCTTTACTAATTTTTTTTTTTTTTTAAATTTCGGTTTGTGATCAGCTGTATAAGTGATATTGAGATTGGTTAACCGGGAAAAAAGTAGAGACCTTTTCCGACATTTTGGATTAATGGAGAACGATAAAACCTCAGCAACCATTGAAGTTGAACTGCAAGATGGCAAAACCCTAGAAGCTCAAAACCCAGAGAACTGTAATAATCTAGAAAAAGCTTCTGGGTCGTGTGAGTTATTTGGCTTAAGTAAGAATTGTACTGATGTAGAATCAAATTTGGAGATTGCCGTGGAAGAAAATAGGACTGAAGTTGTTGGTGTCGGTAACTTGGAATTAGTGAAAGGAATTGATGGCATTGAAGGAGAAAATTTGGATTCTGGTGCAAATACAATGGATGCTGTTGATATGAATGACATTGTAATAAAGAAGTGTTCTTTGGTGACTGATTGTGTTGATAGGGAAGTTGAGAATGAAAAGGATTCCCCGGTGGCTGAATTAAATGAGAATATAGTAGATTCAGGCAGTACTGTGATTGAAGAAGTTGGTAATACTGTGAAAGATGAGGTGTTGGGAATTACTGGCATTTCATCTGGTCGTAAATTGGAGGTTTGTGGAGGCAAAATATCACTTTATGTCGATTTTTCTAGTTCTCTAAGCAAGGTTAATTTTAGCAATCTCAATGGGATGGAGTCTAAAGAAGATGGTGATAAGGAGGAGACGGAAAAGTTAGTTGGGAAGTTCTGTGTGGGTGATATTGTATGGATTAAAACTAAAAACCAGTCTTGGTGGCCAGGAAAGATTTATGATCCACTAGATGCAAACAAATATTCTCTGGAGAGTGACCAGAGGAACTGCCTGCTGGTTGGGTATTTTGGGATTAGCCACATTGCTTGGTGTTTGCCATCTCAGTTACAGCCTTTCCATGAGAACTTTGAACAGATGGCCGGGCAGAACAAGGCCAGAAGCTTTCTTGGAGCAGTAGAGAAGGCAGTTGATGAGTTTGGTACGTGCCTGAGATCAGAAATGACTTGTTCTTGTTTCCTCAAAAAGTGTAAGCAATCATCTGGTAATGTTGGAATTCAAGGAGATGTACCTTTACGAGGGTGCAGATTTGGTGAATTTCCATTTACTCAGTTGGAACCAGTTGATTTTCTTGCGCAAATAAAAACTCTTGCACTGGCTGTTTCCAATATTAGCATGCTTGAGTTAGCTTTCGCCAAAAATTTTGTGTCAGCATTTTATTATTCCCTAGGGCATAGTCAATTGCCTATGCAACAACTCTTGGAATGCACTGATGACCAGGATAGTCTCAGCAATAAGTTAATGGCGAAAAACAATATTGATGCTCAAGTTGAAGGCCGAAATTCAGGACCTGCCAATGGGGAGTCACAGAGCACAGAGGAGAAAGTTCTGCAGCAAGAGAATAATGAAGACCTGGACATGGTTTGTGGAAGGAACTTGGACACTAAAATGGAGAATTGCAAAGGCAATCTTGCTGAAGGAAGTGTTGTCCCAAATGATCTGGCATCAGATTCCAAGAAGAGAAAGAGGAAGAAGTTTTCTGAACTCAAAGTTGAAGGTCAAGATGTCTACCTTTCAGCTTCTCCATCTAAGGAGGACAAAAGCTGTACCTTGAGATCTCCAACAACAATGGATAAGTGCACTGAGCTGAGAGAAAGGAAGAAGAGCAAGTACTTGTCATATCCATATGTCAATTGGGAACCAAAAGGCATGGCAAGTGAAACAGAATACCCCCAGTCTCAAGAGGCAGAACATGAGATTAGTGGCCAATTTATTGGATCCCATTTGGTTTCTAAATCTAGTGGCAAGAGTTTTCAGAAGAAATGGTTCAAAAAATTCTTAAGTGGGAATGATGCATCAAGTAACCCAGAGTTGATAAATGCATCTGTGGCTGATTTACTTTCTGAACTGTGTTTCACTGCTGTGGATTGTCTGTATCCGAACGGAAGTAAAAATTTTGATGTAATAGAGTGGTTCTTTTCAAGGTTCAGAATATCAGTATATCATGATGAATCCATTTTTGAGAGGCATTGCAAAAATGTGATTGAGAGCAGTAATGAGGCATTGCTGGAAAAAGATACAGAAGAGACGAGCCAGACATTGCTGGATCTCAAGAATGAGCAGAAGATACAGAAGAAAAAGAAAAATGGAAACTCGGCTAGACCAAAGAATAAATCTCTTCGTGGTTTGTCTGATGTCAATATTAACATTGCTACTAATGGCTTATTTGGAAAAGATTACTGTGAGATGGGCCCTCCCACCCCTAATGGAAAAGCTGGACCAAAGAAGAAAAAGAATCAAGGAACAACTCCTACAGGTCTACAAACCAACCAAATGACTGACATACCAGACTTGAATTGTAATGGTACCATGACCAATTTGTTGCTAGAAAATTCTGAGTTGATGGGCCATGTGGAACCTGAGCCAAATGGGAGTGAGAAAAAAGCAGGCTCAGTGGATGTAAATTTAAGTACTTCAGAACCCAGCACACTATTAGCAGGTTTACAAGTGACGCATCCATTTTCAATAAATACTATTCCTGAACAAAGCAGGAATGATGTATTTACTATCAGTGTACCTACTTCAAATGGGAACTGTGTAATTCCGGAGCTGTTAGCCAAAGAACCTCCATTTTATGGTCCGCTCACTGCTGAAGGTAAGCCAGGGCCAAAAAGGAGGAGGAGAAAGGAAAAATCAATTTCTGAGCAGACTACATTTGCTGCCAGTGATGCTGCTGTAAATGGGAACGCTGCTGAACCCAGCGTGTCATCCAAATCTGAGAAGAAGAGAGGAAGAAAAGGAGAAAGTAAATCACCGCGGCCAAGAAAGAAAACAGCTGTGGGTATACCAAGTATAAACATGCATCTCAATAAAGTGGGGACTGATGGGGAAATTCCAGGGACTGCTCTGCTCTTGACGTTTGCTCCAGGAGTCTCGTTGCCATCCAAAGAAGTTCTGGTTGCTACATTTAGCAGGTTTGGGCCCTTGAAGGAATCAGAGATACAGTTGTTGAAAGATTCTGGTACTGCCCAAGTTGTTTTTATGTCGAGTACTGATGCTGCAGAAGCAGTCAGGAGTTTAGAGAATAGCCATCCTTTTGGTGCAACCCTGGTCAAATACCAACTTCGTCTTCTTCCGGCAGCTGGAGCCTCTCCTTCCACAGAAGAATTCAGGAGTCCTGCAAAATCCCATGGGACAATGCCAAACCCAGCTGAGGCACCTCCTATTGACTTCATTAGGCAGAATCTGGAGATGATGACATCAATGCTGGAGAAGTCGGGAGATAATCTTTCTCCTGAAATGAAAGCTAAATTAGAGAGTGAGATCAGAGGTCTTCTGAAAAGGGTGAGCTCCATGCCTAGTTCATCCTCTTGTTAATTGAAATATTTAGTTGCTGAATCCTATGTTATGTTATTTACTGGAGTAGAGTAGAGATCTCTAGGTTGTTTTCAGAATCTCCTTTTATTAGCTGTTGCTTTTGTAATCTGCTCTCTCCCTAACGTTAATGTTGGAACTGAGAAATTGTCCAGTTAACTGCATTAAGAGGGTATATGCAGTGGCTAAAATTAAGGAAAACCTAAATGTATCAATATGATTGTTTGTTTCATCTTTGAAACTGTTCTTGAGTGGTGAATATATTTGCAAAATGAAGCAAGGAGGATGATGCTTGATGATCAAATGAGGACGATTGTTCTTGCAAGGAATGATCTATGTGCTGGAAGTACAACAGTAGCATGAGACTTTAGATTCGTCTGGTTCACAAAATGGAATAACTATTTAAGGCCATAAATTTGGTGGGAAAACGGCATTTCGTATTCACGTAACTATTGCAATCTCAAATATTCACTAGAATATCGGCCACATGAATATAGTATCTCAAATGATATGATAAACAGAGGAATGGAGAGATGAGAGAGGGAAAAAGATTAAATTCTAAGATTTGCATTTTTTTACTCTAATTCCAAACCTACCTTCTCTTCATAATACATGATTAAACACAGCAAGTTGATACTATGCGTCTAAGATCTTTGATATAGTTTTTTATAAAAGGAGTGTTAGATTTTATTGTGACAATATTAGCATTCTACCAAGATAATAAATAAAGCCTCCCTTACTTTATTTAATTTACTTATTTATTTGTGAATTGAAAACTTCGTTACTCAGAAACAGATAAACCACAATCAATTTAGTAAGCTTATAAGTTAAAAAAGCATGTCTTAGACGTAGAAAACATTTAAACGGTGAAAGATAGAAACACGATTACTCCAATGTGGTCTCCCTGTGAATACGCCTCCACTATGCATCAATCAGAAAAAATACACAAGCCAAATACAAGTACAAAAAGTACAACATGAAGACAATTCACTGACGAACCTTAATGTTACCAATTAAATGACATTTCTGATTTTCACTGGCAAAGTAAACCAGTAAGTTTTATGGAAAAAATTATCATTTCAGAAGTAATGGAAATGCAGGACTGAACCGAAATAGAAGCTTCAATCGTTGCAGTTGCTTCCCCCATTATGCAACTATGTAAGAGCTAAAAACTCAAGAGCTCTGGGAATCAGAAATTTAACACTCGAATGATGAAATAAGCTTAAAACTAATTATTGAACAACTGCAATCTATCTCCACAAATAGATCTTGTATTGTCATGCTATGGGTTGAGATTCCTTCATTCTTCCATGCCCTAACTTGACCTATTAAAAAAAAAAAACCAGTAATACAACAAAGCTAAAGTTATCACTCCATAACTGCAACTCCTCCAGCAGCTTTTATCTTCTCTATGATCTCATTTGCTTCCTCTTTGGTTACTCCTTGTTTAAGCAAAACAGGTACCTTCTCGACCAGGTCCTTCGCCTCCTTTAACCCCAAACTAGTAAAAGTTCTAACCTCTTTAATCACCTTGATTTTTGCTGCTGCATCAAACTTCTCCAACTTCACATCAAAGGCTGTTTTCTCCTTCTCCTCAACCTTTGTAGCTCCAGTAGATTGGGCTCCTTGAGGACCCAAGTCCATGCCTTCTGTTGAAATTGACTGCAGTTTTGGATGCTTTAACTTGCGTTGGAGAGTAGGACCAATTTGACGTTGCTCCTCCAGGGGTAAAGCAGCAATACGTTCAGCAAGTTGAATGATTTTGTCAGAAGGTGGAGGTCTAGGGCCATATGGATCATAACATGCTGGATATTTGTACTTTTTGGGCTTGGTGTTGGCATCTCTAGGAACAAAATCATGCTGGAAAAACCGAACCTGCAAAAGCCCAGTTATTTCTTGGAAAGTAGAACAGCCACGAATGGACCTAGCAAGTGCAATAAACTTCATGGTTTCATGAACCAGTGAAACAACTCATAAAACAAAGAAGGTTAGAGAGGACATTATCAGCTTCAATCAAGCAGCCCAAAGCCTAAATCGAACAGAAGACGTCCTTTACTCCTGATGTAAGCTTTGTCGCCTGGAAAGAAGAAGAGAAATTCAACAGGGGTATTTGGTAAAAATACTCATACATGCTAAAGCAGCTGCTGTTGCAGTTACTAATTGAATGACTCATCAAAATGAAAGTATCTCAAAAGACAAGCTAGGACCATCCCACATACAACAGATAGCTAATATTTGCACTGTTATACTATAATGTTAAAATTTAAGTTTTACCAATAACAAGTCTCTAGAAGATCATCACTTCCATATATGATATATATTTATTCTAAATTGTGCAAGTAACGAGCACAATAAGGAGCTTATCTTCAAAACATGTTATCCGACCATTGTATCAAACTTGTTCACCCTATCTTTATAAACTTCTAACAATTAAACTCAAAGATTTTATCAGCTCTTCGAAACTATGATCACATATACAGTTAAACATAAAATTGGAGGTCTGTTGCCTGGCTGCTAATCTGATTGAGATAAGATATCAACCAGGAGAATAGTAACGGGTTGCACCATTATACCATCATCTCTATGGCCTTCTATTGAAAATACAAGCATCTCCACCATAACTGCTTCTCAAGAATAAATAGAAGAGATAGGTATTGAGAAGATTAATCGTCTTAGATACTTCAACTTATAAGGGCAAGAAATAAATGATTTTACAGTGTGTTCCCGAAACCTGTTTTGGACCTTCAGTAGCTAATATCTCGCACGGGTAAATAGGATAAGTCTAACAAGTATTTCATATCACACATTCATAAATCTAAACCCGCGTTCAGCTCAATCTAATATCAACTGCAATTTAACAAAAGAAAAAAAATTCTACCATCATACTGATGTTTGCCTATACACAGTAAAACAGTTCCATCCTGTTATTACCAACTAAAACTCTATGAAATGGGTACCATCGCCAATATTGAAAAGCTAAAAATCATAAAATTTCACAAATGGGCATTTCAACAAACAGCTCGTGCGAATAGTAATATCAATGGAGACAGCAGTATATTTCTCATTGCGGAACGCTACAAATCCAATTAGAAACAGATAAACAAGTAAATCAAGAAGAAAAACATAGTGAGTGGTCCTTCAAGAGTTCAAAAATCAAAATGGCAACAAAAACAACGATTAAATTGACCGAATCTAAAAAAAAAAAAAAAAAAATCTTACAGATGGTAGATGAGAACAAGATATCTCACCGGAAAATTGCTGACTGGTGATTGCAGAGCAAAACCCCACAAACTTCTGTACTTTAACTATAATAAACCCTAGGCCTAACCAATTGTGCTTGATAAAAATGATTTAGAATGCACAGCGGGCCGTGAGTTATGAAGATGCGTTCCTTTAGTAGCCCATTTAGGCCCTGAATACAGCCCATGTAGTTTTACCGGACCTGAAGGCCGAGAGGAACGAATCCAAACTAAATGGAAACTAAGGCTTTGTTTGTTTGCATAAAATAATTTTTTCTAATTTTCATTGTTCGGGCATCAAGTGAAAAATTAGTGAAGGAAAATATTGTGCAAGTCAACAGAAAAACAAGTTGAAAACACGGAAAAAGTGGAAAACAACTGACGCTTCGATAGAACAGTAAAACATTTTACAGAAGGTTGAGCAACGCAAACTTCTTTTTTCTAAACGGAAACTTTGAGACCGATAAAAACTCATATCTCTAATCTCCAATTATTTCTCGTGTTAATTTGGAGGTTAGAAAACATAAAAAAAAGTGCATGAGAAGTAATTAAGGGAGCAATGAAGTTACCTTGTAAAAGAATTTTTGAAGTCTGCTGTATTTAAGCTTTGAATATATGATTTTTTTTAATCATTAGAAGTTCAAGAAATCGAAAAATGATGAATTTTTTTTAGTTAGTTAAACTGGATTAGGGACGGAAGTGTTCTAGGAAACCATGCATGCATTCTTTTCCTCTACACTACATGGAATATTTTTGAGCGGCAAAATTTATCAAAATAAAAAGAATCCTTGAAAACGTGTAACAGCAGTTATTAATCAAAGGTGTTTTCCATGAGTATTAATATTTTCCCAGTCAAGAGTCAGAGCAAACACTGGGGAGAGGATAGGAGAAACTGAGAAACAAACAAAAGATGGAGAGTAAATAATAGAGAGCGTGCGATTCGCTATTAGAGAAGCCAAAGTACAGTTCTAATATGGGGCCCACATTCAAATGGCACGAAACTCTATGACAATTTTCCCTTTCCTCGCGAAGCTTCAAGTTCAAAATACCCATGCATTCTATTCTGTAACTATTTTTATTTTAATCAATTAATAATTTATTTTTATACATACGTATTGTAAAATGTAAATAATCTTTTCTTAATTCTATTTATATACATATATAATTTTAATTAGTTAAATAATAAAAACATGCCCGTATCCAACATTATAAATTGGTTAAGAACTATATAAGAAATATATTATATATGGGAATTAGCTAAAAAAAAAAAAAAGAAAAAAAATGCACTACCATATCTTCCTCGAAATAACAACAAAATCCTAGAGCTTTGAATGTCTTATAACAAAGACACCAAATTAGGCAAAAGATGAAACGACATAAGAACATAAAACAAACAGAAAGATACTAAGGCAGTCATTTTTGGACTCTTTTAAACTTCTCATTCACACAACCAACATCCCTTTCCTTCTTCCCCTTTCTCCTGCTCTTGCTGCTTGTCAAGTCAATACCATTTCTTCTCTCTGTTTCTTTTCCCTTTCCTTTTTTTAACAAAGACCACCTTGTAATAGAAAGAACCACGAAAAAAACCTTTCCATCAAAGGCGTAATTAATTAATTATTCATACCACTGCATAATTACTACACCAAAGGATTGGTCGTCGTGGACGATCCATAACCGTTCATCATTCCCGTCCATGATCCCAGATTGTTTAGATACCCATATGTGTCTTTGCCATTATCCGAGCAACCCTGGTCTTGCCATTCAAGGGACAAAAGCTTTGCATTAGGCTTCACATCTTCATTTCCTTGATGATCATAAGGAATCATTAACCTTTGACATGTTTCCATATAAT
This sequence comes from Jatropha podagrica, assembly GCA_947857235.1. NCBI lineage: Eukaryota > Viridiplantae > Streptophyta > Magnoliopsida > Malpighiales > Euphorbiaceae > Jatropha > Jatropha podagrica. The sequence continues at coordinate 19,313 of CANUEP010045983.1, read as the reverse complement.
TTCCATTTCCATTTCCATGGTTATTACTGTTGTTCCCATCAAGTCCTGATATCCCAAAAGGAGAGCAAAGACCATGGAAATTTTGATGATGACTAATTTCTCCAAGCCCATGAACCAAACCCAAATCACTATTCCCCATGAAATCGTAATTCCTTCCAACTATAGCTTCTAACTTGCTCTCCATAAAATCAATAGGCGGCCTGTTAGGGTTTTGATCAAGCAAACCAATATTATACTTATTATCCATGAAATTAGGGTTTGCCAGTATATTATTAAGATGAGAGATTTGGACCTGATCAGGAAATGAAAGGTGAAGATCAGTAGGATTATGATTAGAAGATGATGGGTTATGGTTAATGGTTTGATGGTGATGATGGTCATTACTGTTTGACGATTTTTTACTAACTTTCTTGTTTTTCCTACAGCCACCACCTACAGGGATGTTTCTTAAGGTGCCACCTTTTGTCCAATACCTTCTGCAAGTTTTGCAGAAGTACCTTGGCTGAGAAAGGCTGTAGTTGTTGTAGTAACAAAATTTGGTGTGTGTAGAATCACACCTTGGACATTTCAGAGCTTGGTCATGTGGAGGCCTAAGTCTTCTCTCTATTAAAGGCCTCGAGCATGTGAGCATATCGCCAGATGGTGAAGAAGAATCCATTCCAGTCTCCTCGTGAATCGTGCCCTGACATCAAGAAAAATTATGATGGGAATTTGTGTCAGAATTTCCTGTCACTTGTCAATAATTACTTTATTGCTATAATAATGTGATTGTCTAGCTAAACATTTTAAGAAAAAGAAACAACATTTGTCCTAGCTAGCTAGGAGAACATCAAATAACTATAATGTAAAAGGACGAGACATTATTACATTATTCTTTTGTCCATATATTAATGCCAGAAATACACAGAAGCCATGAAGATGAAGTTTTAAAAATGTACAACATATAATTTCCAAGTTTGTGAAAATTAGATGATTCAGTTTATAACCCTATTTTCTTTCATTAATTAGAGTTGAAACTTGTAATTTAACAGACTGAAGATAACACCACTAAAAGATTTCCATTCCACTAGAACTGCACTCAGACCAAGAATAACAGTCAAGAAACCAAATCAAATTGTCTCTCATGATGCCATTTGAAGCACTTACAAACACATTAAACAAACAAGTAATTAGAAAAAAGAGTAATGCTAAAATACACTTAAATGACCAATGGAGATTAATGCAAAGCTTACCTGTAGCCAGTCAGCCGAATCCATGCAAACTTGCAATGAAGTAAGACCCATTAAACCCGACAAAAATTCAAAACTACGAAGGAAACAAACACTTAATTAATTAGCTGTAGCCACCAATTCCCCACCAGTAGTTCCCTTGAAGCATGCACAAACTCAGAAAAGAAAAGAAAAGAATTATTTCAAGATGGCCAGGCGGGAAGTGAAAGAGAAAGACAGAGACAGTAATAAGTGAATCGTGACAAAGAGGAAGAGGATGAGAAAGAAAGAAAGAGAGGGACAGTTGCGAATGAGATTAGGGAATGGAGTGGAGTGGTGTGGGCTGTGAATAAGAAGGAAGAAAAAGGCGCTGCTTCTCTACTCTGCAGCTACGGTCCATAAACAGTCGGTGGGCTTAACATTTCGTGGGCCCCTACTATGTCTCTTCAATCTAAAACAATGGGCCCACAACCACCTCAGCTTAGACTAGATCTTCCGGTTGCTAAATCGACGGTTGAGAGTTAGTCACTATAGCTGGGTCGGGAGAATTAGGGCCGTTGGATTCTTTTTCAATGAAGAATACGTCATAGATCGCGGCTTAGTCGTCACTCTAGTAAAGGGCCGTATTTGACGTGACAGAAGCTGAGAGAATGAAGGGAATAGCATAGTTTTTTATTTTTAATTTTAATTTGTGTTTTACGGGGTTTTCGATAAAGAAGGCATACCGAAAGAGCACTCCACTTGCGGGCCAAACGAGTGGACCCACTCGCTCTCCTCCTACAAGCAAAGGATCGATTCCCTTGTTCATGCACTTCTCACGTGCCTATCCTCTTTCCCACTTGTGCCACGTTTGCAGTTCTCTAATCTCGGGTGCCAAGTGGATTGCAAAGCTAAGCAAGAAAGAGACAGTTTTGCTCTATTTCTCAAACTATTTGTCCCTCTTTGTCATATGTTCAGATAGAATTCCACCGTTAGTCGAATTTACTTTATTTGATTATTTAAAAAAAAAAAAAATTTAACATCAGAGACAAAGAATTGAACTTTTATATTTTTGTTCAATATATTTGTCATCAAATTAAATTTATGACTGCAGCAATGTCGTGATTTTTTATTAATGAATAAAAACAGAAAATTTACATAAATATAAGTAAATTAAAATTTCGATAATATTTTACTATTTTGAAAATCATGTGCTTGAGATTATATAAATAGGTTAGCATGTCCACTCAAGGTATATGTATATGTCACCTATTCATTGATCAATTTGGACATAAAAATGACAAATGGCATCATTATTTCATTATAATTGCCAGCTTTAAGTTTTCCTCCAGAATTTAAACACGTAATATGATCATCATTTCATAACTTTAAGAAGGCAATCGGAATCTCTCTTTTGTTTTCTTTTTCCCTTCTTATTTATTACACGGGAATAATTTTTCAATGTGTCCAGAAAGTTCATCGAAATCAAATAAGAAACCCTCGAGCAGGAGGGCTTCTTGTTCATGTCGATCATGAATTTCAGATTCAAAAACAGAAGAGCCAAACGAAAACGACGCAGATGGGGAAAAGAAAGGCTAATGAGACAGAGAGAAGCTAGCGTGAGTAATACACTCCAAATAGATAGGGCCCAAAGCACAAAACTCTGTCAGGTGAATAAAGTGGCTCTGCCCCCACGTTTCGCGGTACACCTGCTCAGTACAGTTCCCTCTCTCCTCGGTCCCTCTCTTAGCCATGTCTATAGACATTCATAGTGTTTCTAAGCAGCAACAAGTAATCATCATTTCTTTCTTTTTAGAACAGACTGAATAAATCATCACTCCAATCATTAATTAATCTTATAAACCCACATTTCCACCCTCATGCATGGAAACATCATAATTTACTTATTGACTGCTTCAGCAAATGAGTACCCAACCAAAAAATATATATTGGGATTTCAACTGATTAATCATTTGGTATTAAAAAAAAAAACTATTAATCGGAAAATAAAGATCACTTCTGCTAATTTAACTGCCTGTCGATTAGTTTCATTCATATTTAATTTCGGAATTTAACCAAAATCTACTTGCATTATAACAGATAATGTTTGTTACTAAGCAAAGGAAAAGTTGGATGTGAATGGAACTTTACTTTGCTTTTGAAGCTAAAGAAAGATAAGAAAGAAACATGTATATGTTTTGCATGATATAATAATATATATGGTAGTGGAACTAGGCAGCTATAAGGAATTGTGTTCCAATGATCTCTTGTGTTGATCTTTCTTTCATGACGATGACAAAATGAATGTGTTAATGTCAAAGAACTAGAAGATATTTTACTTCATTCATACGAAACCTTACATTTAAGGCACTGGAATTCTCCTCAGTGAGATTGATTGTTTTTTGCAGAGTATTAATTCACGCAACAAATTTTTTTCTCTTGCAGACGTTTTACAGTTTTGGTTGTTTTTGTATCTCTTCAATTATTCGATTTGTTAGCTTCTGTCTGTGTCAGTTGTCATCGTATTTTCGAGAATTTGTTACAAGATTCAAATACAAAATCTTTTTAATGAAAATTCAACATCTTTTAAGTTTTATTTATAAATAAATAGTAAAGATATGTTCCCAATTCATAAATACAACTTCTTCTTGTTATTATGAACTTTTCTTTTTTTTTTTTTTTTTTTTGGAAACTCCTTTTTTTTCAGCAGAAATATATTAAAAAGTATATATAGGAAAGTTCAGTTAACCAATTTCCAATATTCCAAAGGTCAAGTTTTTTACTCTAAAATCTGCTATGCTTCTTTTTATTGGTGTCAAAGAAAAAATAAAAAGAGAAATTATATATCATATGGCATAAAGCAGAAAACGAGAAAAAAGAAGAAAGAATAACAAATTATATCCAATCCAAAGGTGATAAACTAAACTAAAAATTAATGGAAGTAGAAGCAGAAAGAAGTGAGTTCAAATTTCAAAACATCATGCGGCCTTTAAGCACAGAATCAAACGGTTTCAAATAGAGGTAGCATTTATGGTTGCAGATCATCAGATTCTGATATGATGGTGGTTCTTTATCTTTTTGTGATGATAATGGTCAAGTTACTGGACATCGTAAAATGTGCAGTCAATCTGGGTCTTCTGGGCCTAGCAATGGGCCCCACTATGAGTTCCTATGATCCCCAAAAGCTTTTAGGGCACATGTAGAGCAATGATGCGATCAAGCAAGCAGCTATTCTAAATTGCTGTTTCTACATATTGCCTTCAAAAAGTTTCCAATTATGCCACTACGTGGCTCTTGATCCCATCATCCTCATCCAACCACAGCCCCTCTTTCTACATTAACACCGGCATTCACGTGGCTTTTGGTATTTTCCAATCTTTTATATCAATAATAATTGAAATATGGATATATAGTTAATGGGTGTTTTAAAAATATTTAATAAAAAGATATTAATTAATTAATTACTTCCTAAAATTTATATTAGACGGAAAGCACTCTGGCTAGTTGTCGTGCATGTGAAATATAACGCGTAAATCGTAATCCAAGTTGATATCATCGTAACAACGTTCTTATATGGGATTAAGAGGAAAACATCGATTATTTAATAAAATTAATTAAAAATTCAAACAATTCATATCCTTTGAAATTTGAGTTAAAACACAAGTCAAATGTATTAGTAAGACTTAAAACGCATGCGCGACAACCTCCAACGATACTGCGGCGGCAGGAGAAGTTACCATATTTTATATACGTGACCAAATCTAAAGGCACAGATATTCTCATTCCATATCAGAAATTCTTACACTCAGATCTTTATGGTCGGTGGACAGTATCTTTATTCCCCAATATCTTAATCTCATTACGCCTATCCTCTCTATTTTCTTGTCTGTTTCTGATAAAAAAAATGGAATGATTTCAATCAAATATATAATTTCCTTTCAAATTGCACAAAATTAAAGTTTTTAATCTGCTCAATGAATGCACCTTACAATATCGGAACTGCTTACCGCCTCAATTTATATATTTTTTTCATCAAATTTAATTTCTGATGTATATTTTTACTGGGTCCTACGGGTGTTTATAGAAGCCGACCGAGTGTCCTTTTCTTGTATGTTTGTGTTGTAGTGTTATATTCATCTCTTGAATCTTGTCGTCTTGGTCTTGACATCATCATTTGTACCCTGCCTTGTCCTCTTCGAGTTTATTTTCGTTTTGAGAAAGGAAAAACAGATTTGGTTTCGTATCAGACAGCTATAGATTTTGAAATTTCTATATTGAATTGTATGGTTATGATATGACTGATACTTAAACATTGCTTGAACGTGATTCATGCTAATTAGCGAACGAAATGGAATTGGGTTTCCAATTAATTAATGAATTATTTTCTTAATAATCACAATTAGATTTCCCAAGCTTAAATGCATGCATGAGGTCGGGAAAACTATGAATATGCAATGGTTAATTTAAAAAAAAAAAAAAAAAAAAAAGCAAAAGAAAGGACAAGCACATGAAGAAAAATAGTGCCAATTCTGACTTGGTAATCCAGTAGTATGAAACTGTTTCTGATTTGTTGTCGTTTTGGCGTTACCTAATTAATTTAAACGTGTGCATGATGTGATTGAATCGGTTGTTTAAGTTAATAGTGGAGCACTTGCACTATTTTGTTAGAAAAAATTGAGGCTGGTCAATTTGGAGCGGTCCAAATAAATATTTGATGCAAAAGCATGGTTTCACACAATCTTCATTTTCACATTCAAAAAAGCATTTGGGTTGTTATTGATTTGATTCCATTATTTTATGTGAATTAGGTATAATTTTACGGCTATTATTTTCATGAATTGAATTTAAAAGTGTCTTACCACTTAAATCACTTTGTATTAATTTAAACACGATACATTAGTGCTAGTTAATTTCTGATTTGCAGACAGAACTAAATTAATTGACTTGTACTAATCTTTGTTTGTCTTGTAGGTCCGGATTGCTCCTGCCTAGCTTGCTACCAAACAATATTGATAAAGATATATGTCGACTGTGTTCTTCCTTCCAATTGGTTGCACTGCTATTGATTTTCTGTTTTCTAATGGTAAATGTGACTCACATTTCTTGAGCCTTTTATGGTTACTGATACAGGAAGCAGATTTGCCTTGACATGATGCAATTGTTCAAGTCCAGCATGGTCAGAAATTGTGTAATTAAATTCTTAAAAAAATTAATTAATTAATTACATTATCTGAAATATATGCACATGTGTCTGTCTTTTCCTTAATTTCTTTGTATAAGAAAAGACCATTGGCAGTTTTAATTTGTCAAATATTACTTTGTTAGTTGAGTTGCACGTGTGGATGGGAGTCAAGTGGACAATAGAATAATTAAGTTTTGATTATGGGTTGTGAAATTTAATTAATTTTCTCAATTGACTATTATTTTGTGGAAAATGACACGCAAATCAGGAGTTAGCATGTAAAATGAATCTTCATCCTCCATATATCTAGTAGGAATAATTTTTTACTATTATTGAAATAATTTTGACTTAATATTACTGAAATAATTTTTTAAAATTATAGAGTTTTATAATTAAAGAAAAACAATAATCTTGATATCCATTTCAATCATCTTATGCCCAAATCTATGCCTTAATAGATCACTAGCTAATGTAATAACATCACAGAGAGAAAATGTGAGATTAAATTTTCTTTACAGTAATAGTAAAAAAAAAAAAATGGACTCAGTAGATTTTTACCATGTTGCATTGTGAATGACGAAATAAATGGGGCAATAACCGGCCCATTGTTCAGCCCCCAATAGTATAAGGAGTCCAAATATAGCCTTTGGGTCCATTATGATATTAATATTAATGGACATCTTTCATGGTATCCATTATAATATTAATGTATTTTTTTTTAAGAATATAATGTTAATGCACAATAGTTACAAGAAAATTATACGAAATTATGAATGAAAACATTACAAATAAATTTCATATATACTAAATGAATAATTCTCTTTTCTATTATGTGATTTTCTTTTGCAAAATCCAATTATTAGAATTTTAATTTAATTGTATAATAATTTAATTTATATACTACAAATAATAAAGTGAATTTATTTTGATATTTACAATACTTCCAATAATATATTGAAAGTTGATTAATAAAGGGACAAACTTTCATTTTTATTAAGTCAGTTAATCATAAATTAATTAGTTGATATAAAATAATACTTCATTTTACAATAATAATAATAATATTTAAATTAGAGAATAGTAGTATTAGTACAATTAAATATCTTGTTATGTTTTATTCTCAATATTGCCGATTCTCATTTTTCAATTTATCTCAAAAGCATATAGTTAAAATAAATAAATTATACTTAATTAATAAAATCCAAATATTTAATGTTTTATAATGTATGTCCAAAACGCACCGTTTTTCCGTAACCTAGTAGTCCTTCTCTCTCTTTCCCCTGTAATCTACTCTGCACTCTTCCATGACTAGCTGTCTGGCAGTGGCACAAACAATGTCTCTCTCTGTATTTGATGTAAATGGCTTTGAAGCGAGATAGTTACTGCGTTTAATTACTAACCACGGAGAGATGGAGAGATTTTAAAAACCTACAAAATCTCAACTCTTACGATCTCAGAAAAGCTGCCGCCAATTCTATCATTTTTCAGGCCAATGCTCTCGCCAGGGATACTATTGATGGCTGTTATCGTATCATTTCCAGTTTGAAAACTTAAATTTACTATCTTCAACGGGAACTTAATCTCGTTAACCTGCGACTTGCATTCTATCAGCAATTTTTCCTACTTTTCTCCTGCTAACCCATCGGCCATTTCCCGCCAATTCTCTCTGGAAGAATGTCGACGATGGTCACTTCTAGAGATGTTCAAGAGATCGTCTCAAAACTCTCATCTGACAAAGCCAAAATCCGAGAGGTAACTTTTCTACTTTATTGTTTTCCTCTCTATTCTATTTGTTTCCTAGAAACTGAAACTGTCTATTTGCCATGGAAGAAAAACGTCTGGCCGAAAAATGAAACGTAAAATGAACAATTTCAAATTTAATTTTTAACATACTAATAGTTTTAAGAAATTCAGTTGACTTGGCTATTTTCTAATTTTTCTGCTGCTTCAGTTCCTAAAGTAAACTCGACAAATTTTTATTTACTTATTTTTTTTTTCACTTTTTGTTACTTTATGCAATCAGGATGGAATAAAATTGTTGAACACATGGTTAGAAGGAGAAAGATCCATAAAGTTCTGCACATTTCTTGGACAGAACACAGCAAAGCTTAAGCCTAACGAAATTCCTCACTGTAAGAGAATTTTTTAGAGGTATTATTATTTAAGAAGATTGTTTACCTACCAACTTTGAAATGCTTGTATTATTTTCTGCAGCGGAAACATGGCCATTTCTCATTACATTGCTCACTAAATGTGTGGCATTGGAGATATCTACTAGCAAGCGACGATTACCTAAGGCGAGTCTCGCAAAAACTCTGAGAATTGTTGTTCAACGAGCTGAGGATGCTAAGTTTTCAGGTTAGCCACTGAATAATATTATCTCTCTAATAGTATAAGGTGCATATACATTTAATTGGTTCCAGGAGAAAGCATTTATGTTTATTTCCTTTTTTAATAGCTGAGAAAGGGAAATAGCGTTGAAAATGTTAATTATCCTTTTTTTTTTTTTAAATATGTTCCACTGACAGGCAAGACATTGCTGCTGTTACCTGTGGTTAAAACACTCTTTAATCATATATGGGATGTCCTCAGCAATGTTCCAAGCTTTCAGTCAGAATATGGGATTATTCTTCGGCATCTAATAGCAGTTAGAGATTACCGATTTCACTTGAGGAACCGCATCTATTGCGGTGAGTTCTTTTTGTGGCTTTGATCTTACACATGTCTGTTCGTGGTTGCTAATTGATGTTTTGTTTGGTTTTTACTATCTTATTTAATTCACTTTGTGCTGGTAAAGGGCTTATTCGTCTTTATATAGAGAAAGTGGAAATGGGCTTGGGAGGGAAAAATGAAAATCAAGTTAATATAAAAGAGGAGGTCTATCGCTATGTCCTAACACTGCAGTCGCTTTTGGAAAATCCTCCTGGAGATTTCCCAGATGAACTTAGGGAAGACATTCTTAAGGGGCTTGTTCAAATTTTCTCATGTGTAAGGTACTTCAATACTTGACCTGCTTGATTTACATTTTGGCCTACAGAGGAGTTAGGAACAGGAACAAGGAGAAGCGAGAGAACCACTTAAACGGAGGAATCAATTATATTTTGGCCTTTCATCTGTTGCTAATGCAATGTGTTTCTGTGGTTGCTTACCATTATTAACACAGTTCAGTTACCTTGTTTTGATGTGTTCAGGGAGGAGGGGAAGCTCTCACGTAGACTTATTGAGTGCGTTAATGTGTACTTGTTGAAAGATGGTCCAAATTTGGGTTGTCAGTCTTTGGAGATACATAGTGCTGTGCAGCAATTTGTCTTGCGTTTTTGGCTGACTACGCATGACAGGGGTTTGAAGGTTTATTAATCATCCATATTGTTGCTTCTCATGCGATTTTATTTTTTCGGTTGATCTTCCAAATTTGTTGTTTACTTGCATATCTTTGTACTTTTGCAGGATGCATTTATACTCTATGCTAGGTTGCAGCTGAATCTAACAAGAGGTATTGCTGATAGAAGTTTCTTGATTGAACAATTTTTGGATGTAGTATGTAAGGAACTAGATCAAAGCAGTTTATCCAGCATAAGCATGCCTAGGTGAGTTCCTTGGTATCTTTACTGCTCCAAACATTCCTTTGCTGGGTTTATACTTGATAAAGTTTGTCGGTATGGTTGTGATGAGTTATTTTGTGACATCCAGAACTGACGCAACCAAGGAGGATAAGTCTGGAACTTTGAGTGGCTCACAAAGTAGTTTGGTGGAACTTGCAGCCCTTGTTTTTTATCAGGTTGCTATTTCCTTCCCATGTTTTATCAAAAAGCTGAATGCAATTTATAGCACCCTTTTACGTTATTCTGTGGAAAAACATTTTTTTTTTTTTGGGGTTAAGAATTTGTTTAGTATTGCAAGCATCTCATGGTAATATATGTTAGGGAATATGGATTTGATTTTTTTGTCAGGATGTTTGGTAATCATTGATATTCTTTGGTGAATGATTGATTATGCAACTGGCTTATGGTTACATTCTAAATATGTTTCCTCATTGTTAACTGTATGAATTTCTTTTCACACATGCTAACTGTTGTGCACTTTGAATACTTTAGAGAAGCAGAGGTTTGGATTGAAATTCAAATTTTTATTCTCCTTGTTTGGGGCAGGAGAATGTTCTAAATTCTTCACATTGCAGGCCTGTGTTAACACGTGTAAAGCACAGCCATCTGAAAAGCGGGTGAAGAGGGAACATGCTACAGTCATTTTAAAGGAAGCACTTACTGAAGGAAAATGGTTATGGTAAGGCTTATCCAACTAGTAATGCTTAACTCCTATGTTTTTCTACTTGTGTTCCAAAATTGGAACCTTTTAATTTAATTGGAATAAATATTTCCCGTGTGGTTCTTCTTACTGTACTTGGGTGCAGAGAGACACTATAGATGCTTTATATTATATTTTAAATGTTTGCCAAACGGAAAAAAATGTCAGCAGTGTGGTAACTTTGTTGGCATGAGCATTAAACTTATTTCTGGAATGATACTGTTGCAAACATTTCTTTGAGCTTGTTTACATCCTTGTAAAATGGTAGTTCAGTTTGAAATAAAAGGATGGAACAACCTTTTTCTTTTAACTGTCATTTAACTAGTTGACGCAGTTCGGTTTCATATTGGAAACAGGACTTTCCATCAATATAACGTGTATTGAGTGAGATAGTTGAACAAATGGCAGTAGAAGTAATCCTTCACTGTCTCCCACGATGCATTTTGGTAAAATTTGAAGAACAACTACTATGAGTGCTTGCATGACTAAAGTTATATATAAAGACCTTCCCTTCCAGCCGAGTTTAGTGCTGGTTTTCTGTCTAAAATTGCTAGTAAAAATGTATTGGGAACTCACATCTTAGACAATACTCCACCAGGCCTATCCTCTTGGCTCATGAATGATGTTATGGGTGTTATTGACCCTAGAATGTGCTTGTAATTCTTAGAGCTTTGCCACCTTATTACCAGAAAAAAAGACCTTCCCTTCCACTCCTATCTAGGTTCTTGTACTTAATTGCCTACTTTATACCATGACCTTTTCTTGGTTTTTGAATCATGTAGAACTCATCTAGAATTGTGTTCAATCATTCTTCCAACTTGGGTTCAGCAGGTGGCATGAAATTATAGTTTTCACATTAATGCCGACCTCAAATGATATTAGTGTTAATATGGAGTAAAGCGAATGATGCCAATGGAGGCTTTATTGATATACCATATTCATTTATTCTAATTTGTATTGTGCTCAGATTTGTTGTCGTTGAATTGATGCCTATAAAATGGTTTAGTTCCTTGATTTATGTCTTGTAATGTTATTGTGTGAGATCTCCTTATTTTCGCATAATTTCTGTGGTTCTTCAGTTCGCTATCGATTTTTTTCTTCTGGTGCAAATGTTTCGTTTACAAGATCTACTACACTGAAAATTATTGTACTCTATTTCAGGAAAGCAGCATTTTGTTGTCTTGTTCATAACTACTACAGTCGCATGAATAAAGATCTTTTCATATACTGGTTTGAAGGCATTTTGAAAAGCTTTGAGAGGTAAGTATGCATGTATATGTGGTTATATGGTTAATTGAGTCCTTCATCTGTTCTAATTCAGCTTATTACGTCTTTGGTTTTTTCACTTTTGATGCGCATGCTTTTGTAGTTTGACATTGGATTAGAGAGTTCTTTATTTCCATTTGCTTACATAGATCACTTGAAATTATTATACTTTACAAATAAGTTTTCAATTATATAGATTTATTAGTAAGGAGCTCATATGTTGCTGGTAGGTGTGAGCAAACTTCGGTTCTAACTGGAAAATCAAATTGAACCAACAATGTTTGGTTTGGTTCGGTTGGCTGGGCAGTTCAGAAAATTTTTTTTGGTTCAGTCTGTTAAAAATCAGAATTCATTTTTTTCCAGTTCAGTTTTCTCCCTAGAAAACCAAATAGACTGAAATAACCATATTGCAAGTTTTTGAAGTTTGAACATAAAACTGTGGTTCAAATTGAGAAACTGAGCTGACCAACCACTCCAGCCAAATCAGTTCCTTTAGGAAGGTAATAATTTTGAGTTCTGTTATGTATCAATAAAACCAAAATGTTTCAATTCAGTTCGATTACTTCATTTTAACATTTTATTATTTTGGTTAGTGGTTGTTTGGTTCAGTTGAACTAAATGCTCAACCCCTTGTATGCGTGAACTTGAAAAATGCAAAAATTTTATTGGAGAGAAATTGCACTGATTTTTTTCTTTTTAAAACATATCCATCATAGAAAACTTGATGCTACTTCTTGCTTTGTAACTCAATGCTACTTAATTTTTCTTTTATTTTTTAATGTGAAAAATGCGTTCTTTTAATCATCATCTCTTTTGGAATCACTTCATAATTTTATTAGCTTATCGGTACGTTTCTACTTTTGGCATTTTGAAAGGTATGTTCGTTGCAGGTGTTCAACATTACTGGAGTCCTTTACATAGAAAATTTTCTCATATTTTCTTTTTCTCTCAGTGGTATATAAATTATCCTTGTCTGTCAATAATCATCTTCTATTTCTTGTTAACAATTTTTTTTATCTCCATGAAAGTACTCTTGATTTTTTTTTTTGAAGGATACGCAAGTTTGGATGCCCTTTTGAAGTTTTATGAAGGGATTGATGGGCTTTGTACACCTTTCTCATTTGCTGCTTGATGAGAAAGCTATCAATATTCTATGCATATTAAGCATATGCTGTTTGACAAAAATTTCTCCACTTTTTTTCCTTTTCAATTCTTTGAGATGCTCATTCAAATCTTAATGTGTAAATGCTGTTCTCTAAAATAGTAATGCTAGTGTCACTTCCTGCCCACCTACATTACATCTATGTTGTGTGAAATCTTGGGGATGTTTAAATTCTTTGCAATTGTTTGATTGTTGATTTGGGATATGTTGCAGGATTTTGAGTGATGCATGTATAGGGCATGCTTATGATGGTTTGCTATGGACCTTGAGGTATTATTCTTTGATTTACATAAATAAGGATTGCTTTTATGTTTAATGTGTTTCTACAGCATGTTGTGTCTTCGAAACTGTGGAAAAATGGGTGTTTACAATATAAAGTGGACAGCAAGGGTTTTTATCAAATGGCATATTATTTATGCTTTTCATTTCTGAGTTAACGTCATTGTGTTGATTCAAAGGGTGTTTGCTAATTTTTACTGCTCGTCTCTCATATTTTCTTCCCTTTTAGCTCATATCTGCATTGGCTTGTAAAGGAGTTTGCAGGAGCTGTCTACTATTTTGCTGCTTTCAGATTCTCAAGTGGTGATATGGTCCAGGTCTTCATCTATATCAAATGAGGTAGTTTTTTTCCCTTCCTTTTGTTTTCATGGTTGTTCCCATATTTTTTGTTGCTCAGAGATCCTTTAACTATTGGAATTAATAAACTGAATCACACTTTTACAACTAAACTATGCCCGCTATGATGTGATTATTGTACATAAATCAATAACTTTACTGACAATTACTTGTTTGGTCAGAAGTGTCCTCCAAATATTCCGGTCTTGGATTAAAGATTAGTTTCATATCTTTCTTTTGGAATATAAATTATTAATAAAGAAGAGAGGATAGGCTCATTTCAGTCAAAATCTATTTTTTCCTATTGACTAATTAAATATATTATCACCTTAAAAATTTGGCATTAATATTGGCTGCTTGGCCATGGAACTCTTTGTGGAGATTGCTTGTAAAGTAGTGTATAGCTGATATTCAATCTGAATTTGGGGATCGCTACTTTTTTAGTTTTTTATCAAATTTTTAGTTTACATTTGCTTTTGATGTTCAAAGGATATCTTCTCTTCCACACTGCACTTCTAATTTCCTTCTTTAATAAAATCCTCTTCTTTTGTCAGGAAAAAAAGTTTTTCCCTTCAATCCAACTGGAGAAATTCAATGCATATCCTTTTATTTTTCCTGCAAAATCTTTGTGGTTGTTTTGCACTCAATTGTTGGAAGAATAACTTCAACGTTTAAAAAAATGTCTCGCCTCATTTTTTTCATATTAAGAGTGCTATCGTCATAGTTCAATATCCGACATACATCTATTGTTTATTCATATGAATTTTTCCGAACTGTCAAATCTTTTTGCATTGCTGTACTTCCGGATTGCAAGCGTGCTTCCTTTTATTGAAGCAAGCACTGACTTATTGATTGGCAAATTTTGCAGTTGGATTCTAGTTGGCAATTATTATGGAGCTGTATAATGCACGGGCTGCCATTATTGAGTAATGTAACTGCAGTTGTAAGTTTTATTTATACATTGGATTTGGCGTACTCAAGTTATAGGTGGTTTCATTTCTACATTGTCATACCTACTTTGATCTGTTTCATTGCTGCATCTACTTCCCTTTTAGACTTCTCATTTCTTTGGTGGTAGTCCTTTAGTTTTTTAAATTAAATAATCGTACACCAAAATGGCTTTGTAAGATTGATTTAAGATTACAAAATATAGACATGATTGCGTTGTTTATCTGCAGTGAAGCTAGTTTTATGTTTTTAGCTGATTATATCTCTTTATTCCTTTTACAAAATCATACAGGTGGATGCAGCTCTTTTCCTACTTGGAAGTATTATATGCAATGTACGTATACTAATCTCTCCTTTTTGAGTTTGGATCTCAGTTCTCACACTTGTTGTATATGAGCCACCTCCTTTTTAGAGGAATTCGACTATTCTAATTGGTACTACTGGAATGATCTTGAAGCTTTATCTATCATTTGCATTAATTTATTGACTGGTTATAATTTTTCTTTCAGGATTTGACAAATACCTTTGTTGTGCCTCAAGATGTATGGGACCTCAAGTTATTTAAGCAAATGCCTTCAAGGTGAGTACTTTTTTATTAACTCTTTTCAATGCGCCCTTCTGGAAGAGGTAAAACCAGTTTGATCTTCTGTAACATTATCCATGAAACAAATGCGTCATCATCTTTTAGATAAGCTTGGGAAGAATTAAATTTGCAAGTTCCTGATTGAATGAATAATTGTATTGTTGAGAGCCACAATTTCATCAAGTTTAAGTTTTTTCTTCTTAGTTGGCAAACATTGTAAATTTATAGTTAAAGGATTGTGATGTAGAGTGACAAATTCTTAATTATAAGAATATGTTTTCATTGCATTATATATTATGCATCATATTTATAGTATAAGTTAATACCTTGGAAGGGACAAATTCATGTGGCATTCAAGAAGATGGAAGCTACTATTTGATTAGTTGGTTACCTACTGTTCACGTGTTGTCAGACTAGCTCTTTTTTTGCCACTGTGCTAGTAACCTATGTCACTAAAAAAGCCATTTAGCATTGGAAACAGACATGACTACATCGGTAAGTAAACTTGATGGAAAGCAATGCAAAAGTAAGGAATGAATTTTCGGTACTCAGGTCACCAATGGAACTGCTCCATTGCTGAGTTTTTGTGAGTATCCTTTGGAAAAGAATTGGTAACACTTAGTCACTAATTTTTGTTGATTCCCTCATTTCTCCATTCAGAACCTGCGCATCACAAATTTCTGTAGCTATTTCGCTTATTTGTTATAGAATATTGAATACTTGTCTTGTAGTGCGAGAAGTTAGGGGTTTGAATCTTAACACTTCCTTCCCTAAAAAATTTCCAACACATTGGTCTTCTTAGGATTTTTGTTACCTCGGGAGGTTTGGAGGGCTATTTACTCTCTCTTTTTCAATGGATTTGGTGGGTTGGGTGGGAGGTTTTCTTATGCGGTCATGGTTTTAAAGTGATAATACAAGATTTGTTGGATTGCTACAATTTAATTGTTGTGATTCTGTTCAATCCTTTTGCCTTTATGGGAGACTAGTGTCTCTTTCTTGGAGATCGTGTGGCTCTTTGCATTTTTAATATTTATTTTGGGTGTAAGTGGAATTCTATATATGCATCTTGTGTGCACATTGGTTCCACCCTCTTGGATTTATTTTGGGCAAAATTATGATTCATTTATTAGTAACATTATCATGCATTTTTTGTTATCTATATATGAGCAATTATAAATATTGTCATGCATTCATGATAATCTAGCTAACTTGATCTGTTATGAATTTTCTTTTAGGTCTGTTTTGTACTTCATTGCGTGCTATTTTTCTCATAAGGGTTCTCAAGTAAGTGGCTTCTTTGACATATTATGGATTTCTTTCTTTGTCATTTTAATTTTATTAGATTCTTTATTTCATGTTAGTTGGGGTCTCTTTTTTTTCCTGTTGCTTTTTCTGCTTTTATAACTGCTTTTTTCCCATTAGTTTTGGGAACTTGAAATCTTTTCAGCTGTTAATTATCTACTCAATTTCACTTCAGTCAGTACAATCATTTATAGTTTTTAAGTTGACTTATTAGAACTTAAGTTGCCTGACTTGTATAGTTGGTTTGAATGAATGTCCGAACATGTTAAAGCTTCTCAAAATTTGGGGCTGACTATCGACTCATAAACCCTTGCCATTAGGGAAGCAACCCAACCTTACTTTATTTTATTCTCAACTAAAGTTTGAGATTTACACTGTCATTTTATCTCAATCCAATTCCCTCATTATCCTTTACTTTGTTTGGGTTTTGGGTGGGAGCATTGCAAGTGTGTTTGATCAAACCTAATGCAATGAACTTTAAATCATACTTACCTTCCTTTTCTTTTATCTTTGCAGGGTGACCTTCGAGATTCTTTGCATCTTCGGAAGAATCTCTTGACAACAATTTTGAGTTATGTGAACTGGAAGGTATGTTGGTCATAAAATCTTATGCTTATAGGAATGTTGCTATTCTTCTAGCATCTCTCTCTCTCTCTCTCTCTCTCTCTCTCTCTCTCTCTCTAGCATGATGGTGGAAACAGAAATATAATTATCATTTCATTTCATTTAACATCACTCTAATCTGTGAATCATTTGGTCATCTATTGTTGATTTTTTGTGTAATGAGAGAGCTTATATTGCTTCTTACATAACACATGAGATATAATTCACTCTTATTTATAGATGTAGGCTATTTTCAAAATATCTAAACTACCCTTTACACCTAAACTATACTACTCATACACACAACTATTTCCAGAATAAGGTTGAAGCTCCAAACTCTGAAAGCTTCAATTCTTCCAATAGTTTTCTCACCCACAACATTTCACAAATTCCTAAGGCCATGGCTCTATACTCAGCTTCTGCACTTGAACGAGCTACTACACTTTGCTTTTTACTCCTCCAAGTAACCAAATTTCATCCAACAAAGGTACAATAGCCTGAAGTTAATCTTCTGTCATTTGGAGATCCAATCCAATCTGCATCAATATATACCTCAGTTTTTAGGTGGCCATGCTTCGAAAAAAGTATGCCCCTTCCAGGTGCAGACTTCAGATACCTCAAAATATGAAAAACAGCTTCAAGATGAGAGTCACGAGGGTCATGCATATATTGACTCACAAGGCTAACAATATACGCGATATCAGGTCTTGTGTGTGAGAGATAAATTAATCTACCGACGAACCTTTGATATTGGCCTAGATCAACTGTCTTCCCAACTCCTGCCTGCAATTTGAGGTTGGCCTCAATTGGAGAATCAGATGGCTTACATCCCAACATACCTGTTTCTTCTAAAAGGTCTAGGATGTATTTTCTTTGTGAAATGAAGATCCTTCTATTAGATCTAGCAACCTCAATACCGAGGAAGTATCTCAGACTTCCAAGATCCTTAATCTCAAACTCTTGAGCTAGTAGTTTCTTCAAGCGAGCAACTTCTATTTCATCATCTTCAGTTACCACCATATCATCAACATAGACAACTAGTAACGTGATCTTACCCTTGCGGTGTGTAATAAACAAAGTATGATCAACATTACTCTGAATATAACCAAAAGAAACCGTGGCCTTATTGAGCCTATCAAACCATGCCCTAGGTGACTGTTTAAGGCCATATAAGGCCTTCTTCAACCTGCATACCTTTCTTTTAGTTTTGTGACAATCAAACCCCGGAGGGATGTCCATGTAGACTTCCTCTTCTAAATTTCCATGCAAAAATGCATTCTTGACATTAAATTGATGCAACTCCTAGTTTAGCTTGACTGCACAAGATAGTATGATCCTGATTGTGTTCATCTTAGCAACTGGAGCAAAGGTTTCTTGATAATCAACACCATAAGTCTGAGTATACTATGAACACCCACTTACATCCTACTGGTTTCTTACCTACTGAAGAGGTAACAAGATCCCAAGTTCCATTCTTTGCCAAAGCTTTAATCTCCTCCACCATTGCTTTCTTCCATTTTGGATCCTGATATGCCTCTTGCCAATTCTGTGGAATAGAAACAGAAGAAACAGACACGACAAAGGCTCTATCTGAGGTTACATGAGAAAGCCTCAAGACACTTTGATTGATCTTCTCTTTTATGAAATGTCTATCGATTTCTATGTGTTTTGTTCTGTCATGCTGAACCGGATTTTGAGCAATACTAATGGCTGCCTTGTTGTCACAGAATAAGGTTGAAGCTCCAAACTCTGAAAGCTTCAATTCTTCCAATAGCTTTTTCACCCACAACATTTCACAAACTCCTAAGGCCATGGCTCTATACTCAGCTTCTGCACTTGAACGAGCTACTACACTCTGCTTTATACTTCTCCAAGTAACCAAATTTCATCCAACAAAGGTACAATAGCCTGAAGTCGATCTTCTGTCATTTGGAGATCCGGCCCAATTTGCATCAGTATATATCTCAGTTTTAAGGTGGCCATGCTTAGAGAAAAGTATGCCCCTTCCAGGTGCAGACTTCAGATACCTCAAAATACGGAAAACAGCTTGAAGATGAGAGTCACGAGGGTCATGCATAAACTGACTCACAAGGCTAACAGCATACGCGATATCAGGTCTTGTATGTGAGAGATAAATTAATCTACCGACCAACCTTTGATATT
>CANUEP010045739.1:0-10426 GCA_947857235.1 Jatropha podagrica | reverse complement strand
TGTAAATATTGAAATTGTAATTAATGAGATTGGTGGTTATTTAAGTATTATTATCTTATTATATTTATGCTGTATGGATGTTAATAAATATTTCTTGGAATGAATGGTAAATTAACATGATAGGACTTAAGTGAACTAATACAACCATTTAGAAGTGTTGCACGATTTTGAGTTGATTGGAGTTTTGGGGATTGGTGGAGTATTTATATTGGAAGTGTATTCGTTTTCTCCATCTGGCAAGTTTGATTTTTAGGGGAAACTCTTGCGAATTTTTCGTAGAAATTTTCCTTAAACTCTATTTTAAAAAAAAAAAAACTTGTTTTTCATTATGAAGACTTAACTACTTCTAATATATGATCTAAAGTTAATAAGTAAGATAAGATGGTGTTCCGGCACCGAATGTGGCATTCGTCATCTGGTCTTTCGAAATTGGGTAGCAGGTGTTACATTATAATCCTTTTCAATATATACATTTTATATACAAATTTATAATCCTTTTTAATATATATATGAACTTTACTAAAATGCTTCCATTTGGGATTATAATTGAGTGTTCTTATGTCATTGTGTTACACAGGGGTTAATAGATGCTGTTAGGATCCACTTTCCAAATGCTTGCCAGAGATTTTGTTTTAGGCATATAGAGATAAATATGAAAAAAGAATATCCTAGCATTGTTGTTAAAAAGGAATTTTGGGCATGTGCTAGATCTACTTATGAGCAACAATTTACATTACATATGAGAAACATACATAACATGAATGAAGGCAAACCAGCTCAATGGCTTTTAAAGATACCCTTAGAGCAGTGGTGTAGACATGCTTTCAATAAAGAGGCCAAAAGTGACCATATCACCAATAATATGAGCGAGTCATTTAATTCATGGATTGGTAAGCTAAGAGCAATGCCTATTGTTCCAATGCTAGATACATTAAGAAAAAAGTGTATGGTTAGATTGCATAAGAGGTTTGCCAAAGGATCTAAGTGGGAGGGTAGACTAACACCACATGTAAAAAGGCACATTAAGGACATAATTAGAGAATCGAGGATGTGTAGAATGTTACCTAACAGCTCAGATGAATTTGAAGTGAAGGAGGGACCCTTCTCATTTGCAGTAGACCTTAATAACAAAGTGTGCAGTTGTCTTTGGTGGAATAAATGTGGAATGCCATGTAAGGATGCATTGTAATGCATTGCATACAAGAGATAAAGTGTGGAAGATTACTGTGACCCATATTTCTCAGTTGAAAAATACATTGAGACCTACTCTACTATGATTCACCCCATTCCAAAAACAAGTTATGAACCTGTAGATGATAGTGAGAAGTTACTACCTCCTGATGTGACGAAGAAAGAAGGAGGCTGAAAACAGAAGAAACAGACAAGTTGGGGAATCAAGACCTACAACGGAAAGCACCAGATCTGGAATAATTAAGTGCAAGCAACGTAACAGATTTGGCAACAATAGGAGAACTTGCCAAACTGCACCTCAAAGCCAACAGGAATGATTTTTTACCATTTCATTTGTCATGTAAATCTTGCTCTGCGTTTATATGTTTTTATGACCTTGGTTTTTTTTTTTTTTTGAATTTGTAATAGAGAGAGAGGAGGCAGACTGTTAATGAAGTTGGTGGTGGGAATGATGTTGCTTCTGCATTAGACTCAAGAAATCTTACATAAAGAGACCATGTGAATATTTTTTTTTTGTGTGCTATAAAGGGACCATGTGAATAATTTTTTGTGTGCTAGAAGCTAGCTTGAAAGGGGTGGAATATTTTTGTTTTTTTATGTAGATTGTCAGTGGTTAGTGGGAGATGCTTTAGGGACCAACATGTGACTGTTAGTGGTTATGTATTTAGGAAGAAGCATTAGTGTGATTTTTGTGATTTGTAATCAGAAATTTTGCATCATGTACCAAATTTCTAATGGCAAATTATGTTTACTGTAAAACCTTGTTTCAAAGTTATGGTAATCATATTTAACTTCTTTATCTCTAATGGTATTTTGTTCTAATAATAATGTCTTTATTCATTTCCTATTTTATATTTTTGACATTTGTAATTCAAAGTCATATAGTGTCATTTGCATTTGCATTTTTAGGAAATTTCATGACATGTAACAACAGCTTAATTTCCACAAAATTTCATTACACTAGATTTCACAAAAAGGAGGGTCTTCTTTCATTACAGCTTCAGTACAAAAAGTCATTTGCATTCAAGGTCGCTTCCATAATAGCTACAAATGCTCATTAACTTTCCTTACAAAATAAAACCCCCAACTATCTTAACAACTGCACAAAAGTCAGTAATGAGCCTCCTAAATGACATACAACAAACCGAATAAACACATTCTAAGACAACTTTCTAAGCATAAACAACAACAAGATGAGATTAAAAAGAGTACACAACATGCATGCAACAATCACAATTTTTAGGTTTCCAACACGACATTTCAATTGCTCAATATTGCCCAAAATACTTCTATTTTCTTCATTTTGGTACATAGCTACGTCCTTCAAATCAAGAAGTCCCTTAATATGCTGGACCTTTGTGCAACTTCAACTTCGTCGCACTCCTTTCTATCTCATGCCTCCCCTGAGTCCCTTGTGTTATCAAATTCATCCATCGGCTTGCACCAACCCAGAAAGGAACCACATTCATTGTTTCGATAGTAGTAGAACAAACGATTCTTGTTCTTGCTCGTTTCAGCAATTTTTACCCTATCTCTCTGACCACATTTGCAGTTAATGTTCAAATATCTCTGCTCCCAACTAGCTCCAGTAATATTCGATGAAGAATTCATCTTCCTCTCACCCATTGAAAAACCTAAATCACAAGTTCTCCCCAATTTTTGCTTCTTCACTTAGCCATTTCTATTTTATAACAAATTGTAAATGAAGGACATTTTAGAGAATATAAACATTTCTCTTTCATCGGACTATGATTTTCTCATTGACTTAACATCCAAAATGTCAAAAGTTGGATGAAAGTACATTTTAATATAACGGGGTAAACCTATAGGGACAAAATAGTGTATTTAAAAAAAATTGGTGACAAAGTAGTTAATTTAGGAATTCTATAGGGACAAGATTATAATTTTCCCTATTTTAATCCATATAGAGACTTGACTAATTTGCAAACTTTTTTCTCATTTCTAAGAAGTACAAGCCTTTTAGGTTGTTCCATAAAGACTTTTTCATGAAGATCACCATTTAAGAATGTTGTTTTAACATCTATTTGATGAATATATAAGTTATAAATAAATGTTAATGCGAAGAACACTATAATGGAAGTAATTCTGGCCATAGGAGCATAAGTATCAAAATAGTCCACTCCTTTTTGTTTAAAACCCTTAGCCACTAGTCTTGCTTTGAAAGTTTGTAGTGAACCATTAATATTGCATTTCCTTCTAAATATCCATTTACATCCAATGGGTTTACAATTAGGTGGTAAATCTGCCAATACCCGTGTACCATTTGAAAGAAGAGAATCCATTTCATCATTTATCGCTTCTTTCCAGAAAGCGGAATCTCTTGAAGCCATTACTTCATGACAAGTTTTAGGATCTTCTTCCAAATTTAAAATAATAGATATTTTATTCAACATTTGGTCTCTACTTCCTTCAACTAACAATACTAGTGCTTAAGAAGAAATAAAATCATAACCAAAATTCTTTTCTTTTCTTGCTCTTTGACTTCTGCTAGGTTCTTTAGGAACTTCAATTGCTTTTCTTTTATTATTTGAAGAAGAACCAGTAATTAAATTAGTGTTTTGATCTATTGTAGTATCATCAAAGTTTAATACAATATCATTTTGTGTCATTATAGGATGATCATTATTTTCCATATTATCATGCGAGTTGTATTTGAATCACCTATAAATTTTGTTTCTATAAACTTAACATCCTTAGATTCTATAATTACATTTGATTCAAAATCTAATAATTATATGCTTTTGAGTTTTCAACATAAACCACAAAAATGCTTTTAATTCCTCTAGGTCCCAATTTTTCTCTTTTAGGATATGTAGACTATACAATCCCATACTCTTAAGAAATTTAAGCTCAACTTTCTTCCTTTCCATAATTTATTTGTTGAAACTTTAAATTTCTTTGAAGCTATTCTATTATGAACTAAATAAACTGTTAATAAATCCTCTCCCCATAGATTTATTAGTAATTTTGCCTATAAAAGCATAGTATTAATCACATCAAATGTTCTATTTTTTTTCTTTTGGCTAGTTTGTTTTGTTCTGGGGTATATGGTGCACTTGCTTGGTGAATCAAACCATTTTCTTCATAAAAAATACAGAAAATTCATTGAAAAATATTCACCTTCGTTTTAACGTCTTAGGATTTTAATTTTCTTTTTTAATTGATTTTCTACTAATATTTGTAACTTTTAAACATATCGAATGCTTGATCTTTTGTTCTCACGAAATAAACATATGTAATTCTAGAATGATCATCTATGAATATAATAAAATATCTATTTCTACCTCTAGTTAAATGACTATTTAATTTACAGATATCAAAATGCACAAGTTCAAGTAATTTTGTTGTTCTTTCATTTTTTGGAAATGGTTTCTTAGTCATCTTTGCTTGTATGCATATTTAAGATTTTTTATCATGCTCATAAACTTTAGGAATCAGACCATATTTAGACATAAATTTAATCGATCTTAATTAACATGAGCTAATCTTGCATGCCATAAATCCGAAGAAGACTCAACAACATAAATAGAAACATTAATTTTATTAATAGATAATTTGAACATGCCATCAAACAAGTATCCTTGTCCTATAAATACACAATTTTTAGAAAATTTTACTTTTTCTGCCTCTATTACAACCTTGAGTCCATTCTTACTTAAAATATTTGTAAAAACTAGATTCTTTCTAACATCAGGGACATGATCCTTGACAATATCTTGATTCCCCTTTAGTACTTTGTTATCATTTTCCACAACTACATAAATTTTAAAAAAAAAAAATTATTGCTATTGCAAATGAATAGTAGCATCAGAATCAAACCACCAATCTGCATATTTCTGACTTGCTGTTTTAACCTTCTTCCAAAATCTGCATTCTTTCTTAAAGTGTCCAACTTTTGTTTTTCTTATTGTTAGAACAATCACCTTCCTATTTTCTTTTCTTTACAAACTTATTTTTAGAATTGCTTGTTTTCCTAGACTCAATAAGATTCACTTTTGAATTTGAGACCAAAGCATATTTTTTCTCACAGGTTCTTATTTCTTCTTCTATTCCAACATACTTTATTAATTTACCAATAGTGAATTCCTCATAAGTATGCAATAATTTCTTTCTGTAATCATTTCAAGTGGTTGGTAAGTTTGCAATAAGAGCAACCATTTGATTCAGAAACATCAATTTTAAAGTCTTTAAATCTACATACTAATGCAAGCAATTCATCAACCTGATCCATAATAGATTTGCCATCTATCATTTGAAATTCAAAGAATTTCACACTCAAAAATCTTCCGTGCCTTGTTTTTTCAAAAGTGTATTTATTTTCCAAGGCCAATCAAATTTCTTATGGTGACTCAATAGGACAACATAAATCATACAATCTATTAAAGAGAGAGAGAGTTTAGAACGAAACCTCTGTAGTGAATCTCATCTTCCTCGCATTTTTTGTGAGTTGCTTTTATTTTCTCAAAACATTTGTCAATTGATTTTAGAATTATAGGAACATCCGTACTTAGCAAATAAACAATTTCCAACTATGTGAGAAAGAACCACAATCTATCTTTTCAGCGGGTAAAATATGTTCTATCAAAATGATTTAGTTTTAGCATATCAAGTTTGAACACCTTAGATCCAATAACCTCCATAGTAAAATTTTAATTCATTAAGATTGTTAAAAATAAAAGATACAGACTTTGGAAAAATATAAAATTGCTTTGATAGTGTGTTCACCACCCTTAATGAATCAAAGCACCCACTATTTTGGTTTTTGAGTTTGGTTGTAATATTGCTCTAGGATTTTATATTCTGGAATTACAGGAACATCCGTACTTAGCAAACAAGCAATTTCCAATTATGTGAAAAGAACCACAATCTATCTTTCCAATAGGTGAAATATGTTCCATCAAAACGATTCAGTTTTAGCATGTCAAGCTTGAACATCTTAGATCCAGTAGCCTCCATAGTAAAATTTTAATTCGTTAAGATTGTTAGAAAAAAAAGATACAAACTTTGAAAAAATAGTGTGTTCACTACCCTTAAGGAATCAAAGCACCCACTATTTTGGATTTTGGATTTGGTTACAATATTCCACTAGGATTTTATATTTTGGAATTACAAGAACATCCATACTTAGCAAATAAGCAATTTTCAATTTTGTAAAAAAGAGCCACAATCTATCTTTCCAGCGGGTGAAATATGTTACATTAAAATGATTTAGTTTTAGCATGTCAAGTTTGAACATCTTAGATCTAGTAGCCTCCATAGTAAAATTTTAATTCATTAAGATTGTTAAAAATAAAAGATACAGACTTTTAAAAAAATATAAAATTGCTTTGATAATGTGTTCACCACCCTTAAGGAATCAAAACACCCACTATTTTGTATTTTGGGTTTGATTGCAATATTCCTCTAGGATTTTATAAAGTAGTATTGAACACAAGAAAATTCAAAAATGATCACACGAGTTGTAGGAAAAGACTTCTATAATGATAAAGAAACTAGAATAGATGCAAATTGTTTTCAACGGGCACTAGCAGTTTTGTTTTATTTAAAATTATTAATAGTTAAAACACTGTATGCCAAAATTGTTGGACCACATCGCAAAATCTACCAAACCAAGCTCAAGGACTCTATTTTAGACCATAAAGAGATTTGTGAAGTTTACACACTTTACTCGACTCCCCTTGAGCAACAAAGCTTGACGGTTGCTCTATGTAAACTCCCTCTTGAAGATCCCCATGAAAAAAAGCTTTCTTAACATCCAGTTGTAACCTTTGTGCCCATTAAACTTAAAAATCCCTGCAAATGTAGAAAATTTTAAATTTTCACCTCCCAAACCAATTTGCAATTGGTAACATAAAAATAAATGAGTAATTCTCTAAATGTGAGTAGTCGGAAGGGAGCTAAATATAGAAGGGAAAAACATTCAAACAAAATTACGTTGGTATAATAATGATAATAAAATAGTGTCTAAGATTGACTTGGAGTTTGAACCCTACATAGAGCTTAATTTATCAAAAGATGAAAAAAAAAAAAAAAAAAAAAAAACCCATTAATAAACCGTGTAAGACCATTTCCGCTTAGACACATCTAATATTCATGCATAATTAAGCTAGCTTCACAATAGATAAATAAAGGAAGTGGTATATATAAAATAGAACTAACCCTTAGACCCGTAGTAGCATTCAATAAAGAGATCTTAATTATAGTTGAAATGCTCCAAAATGTTAGATTTTAAAATGATATTATTATAGTGGACCATGAATGGTACTGTTAATAAGAAAATGATATTTTATTTGATCCAAGAATGATATTAATCATAACCAATATTTATAGAGTTAATCAAACTTCATTGGATTAGTCTTGATTAATTAAATTTAATATATAAATTTCACATGATTAACTATTTTATTGGTAAATAATGTTGTAGGGTTATTTTAGTAATTTCAATTGTAGAAATTTATTTTATTAAGATATAATTTATGCTCATATAAATGAGTTATGGTGTCAAATTATTTTAAAATTTGTAATTATGTGGAGATTTAATTTATGGCAAAACATGTGTAAATATAAAGTTATTACAATGTGTAATTGAATTTAGTGTATTGTCTAATTCTAGCCTTACGATGAGAAATATAAAACAAATCTTGGCTCTTTGTGTTACACCCGCCGTCCAATCCCGGAGAACCAGACGGCAGATGACACATTCGGTGCCAAAGCACCATCTTAAATCACTTACTAACTCTAGATCACATATTGGATGTGGTTAGATTTTCATAAGAAGGCAAGTAATTAAAAATTTAAAAATAACATTTAAGGAAATTCCTACGAAAATTTCGTGAGAGTTTCTCTTAAAAATTAACTTGCCACACAAAAAAAATATACACACTTCCAATATTAACCTCCAAACCCCAAACTCCAATTCAACACAACATGTCACTAGAACTTCTATATGGTTGCATTAATTTACTTAAGTTCTATCACAATAATTCACCATTTATTCCAAAAGTATATATATCTCTATTCATACACCATACATATAATCAAATAATGATACTTAAATATCCACAAATCTCATTATTTACATTCTCAATATTTACAAAACCAATATTGTTACTATAAGTCTATACATGCCATAATTTACATTATATATCTATATATATATATATATATATATATATATATATATATAAAATACAGAAAATAAATGCATATTCAGATAAGTACGTGGCGTTGTATCCCCAGATACCTCAGCAAATTAATAAACTGAGCTTCGCACCATTAGCGCTGCACTCTGAGTTTCCAGCCAATATACTATCCTTAAATGCGAATAATATTAATTTTAAAAACAAGTACTGTTTAAATTAAACACTGTATAGATGCATGAACAAATACTATATAAATTTTATTTTCGTCTTTTAAGGTTTAGGGTTCCTGCAACCTTAACCTGGGATCCCCAGAGTTAAGTCAGAGTGAGGAGGGAGAGGAGAAAGGTGCCGTTAACACGGTCTTAGGAAAGTAGCAGTTGATATAAAAGAAAAGAAACAACTTTTATTTAATTACAAAATGAAATACAAGATTTAAAACGTAAATCTTACAAATGCTTTAAAGCTTCAAAGCTTAAAGCTTTTATCTTCCTTCAACCTTGAACTTCTTACAATTGAGTAATAGAGAGAGAAGAGAGTAGAGAGAGAGGTGTTAATTCTAGCTGTGCCTTCACAATGAGGAGAGGCTCTCATTATATAGAAAAATTTAGAATCTTACTGTTTACCTTTTACTATTGATGAATAGTGCTTAGTCTGCCACCGAATCTTGAACAGTGCTTGAACTTTACTGTGGATGAATAGTTCTTGGTCTGCCACCGAATCTTGAACAGTGCTTGACCTTTACTGTGCTGAATAGTGATTTGGCCTTTACTATTTGGAACAGTGATTGGCCTTTACTGTAGAACTTTTGACCATTTGAAGGAATAAGGTTCCTTCTGCCTTTTACAAAGAATCCGAAGAAGATGAGGACAATGAGCTGTCCTTCTTTTTCTTTTCTTTTTTCTTTATTTTTTCTTTCTTTTTACCTCTTATTTTTTCTTTATTTTTCTTTTCTTTTTCTTTTTCATTTTTTCTTGTTTTACTGCTGATTTTTACAGGAGGAAAATCATTACTATTACTATCTTCACTGGATGAGACAGGCTCTTCTGATGAAGAAGAAGAAGATGAAGTACATTTATATTTACCTTTATGACTCTTCTTTGAAGAAGATTTACCGGATGAGACTTTACTTGTTGAAGGTTTGGGCTCAGAAGAAGTAGACAAATGCTGGAACATTTCTTGGCATATAAGTCTGTATTCTTTTGGGGTTTTAGCAGCTGCTAGCCGGGCCTGACATTGGGCTTTTTGGATACCAAAGGTTGGATTATCCGTTATAGCTAATGTATGGGCGTAGGTTAGGGCTGGTTTAACTGGGCTGGACAATTTACTATGGATCCACTGGTTTATTTTTTGCTCTGTGGTGGAATTTTTAAACGATCCCCACCATTTTATTTTATGGCGCTTTACCATAACAGGAATTTGGGTTCCTGGGCTATGGTTATAGTCTACATACCATTGGTAAACCCATGGAGTGAAGAAGGCCATACAATAATACATTAGAGAAGGTATATGGACTTCTGTGTGATTGGGCTTATAATGGGCTTTAAAATAATAATATAAAGAGATAATTTCTGGGGGCATTATTTCCTCTGAAATCCCTCTTGAAAACCACCATAATTTAAACCCATTTGGTATTTTAAAATCAATTTTTATACTTTGATCAAAATATATTAACCATGAATGAGTGGCTGTTGGATTTTGAATATAAAAAACTTTATTCCAAGCCTCTTTATAATCAAAATAATTATAAGTTGGATTGTATTTATGCAATGCTTTAAATTTAACAGGATAATGTAATGAAGGAGCAGGCCAATCGTTTGGATGGATGACCCTTTTGATTTGTAATGAAGAATATGAAATTACATTTTTATTTTTTACATCAAAAGTATGTTTAATCTTTACTAATTAGTATCTACTAAAATATGGTGATAAAATGCATGTGGTTTAGAAAAATCACAAGGGGTAAAGTACCAATCCTCTGGATAATAGTTTTTCAAAATTTGCGAGGGACTAGTATGGTTATACCCATCTTCTATCTCTATTTCAAAATCATGCATATTTTTAACAAACCATTT
>CANUEP010045738.1:0-14118 GCA_947857235.1 Jatropha podagrica | reverse complement strand
TTGGTTTGTTTAGATTTAGTCAATCCTTAGTAGATTTGGATTAGATATCCAAATCCTTAAGTTGTTAGGATTTTGTTAGTCCTATCCTTAATTGGTTTAGATTTGTTAAATCCTACTCCTTAGCTAACTCTAAATCCTTTAAGGATTTGGACCTCTTAGATTAATATAAATAGCTTGCTATATTGTAACTTTAGGAATCAATTATTCAACGAATTAAAAAGAGAGTTTCTTCTTCAACTTCATGCCTTTGGCATGTTCATGTTTTAGAGGGTGTGAGATTGCATTCTTCTAATTGCATCAAGAATCAAGGTAAACTTATCAATTCTATTGTGGCGTTTATCTTATTCTTCTACTCTATTATTGGTGTTCTTGCTTTTTAAGTTTTGGGTGCCATAGAGGGGAATTTATTTAGATCTTGGATCTCTTCCAAAACTTGTCATAGAGTTCATGGAATATATTTCCATTGGGTTCCGCGTCAAAAGGTCCCAGACTGCTTTCATAACTTTCACAATATAAAGTGATCCACTTCATCCTAACTCCACTCAATCAAATCAATTCACAGCACATCACATTTCATCAATAATCCATATAATTGAAATGCATCAAATCAATCATCATAATGCAGCTATGATTATAAAATAATCCAAAATAATATTATATATATATAATCAATTGATGATATATATATTGAAGTTGGTGGCTGAAATCGGGTCACAACCCCTGGAGCTCGCTAGAACAGGCTGCTCAGAGGAGGAACAAAGGCGCTGAAGCCCGCTAGATGATGACTTGCAGCGGCTAGTGGTGGCGCGGAGGAGAGAGCAGCGGCTGGTGGTCGTGCGAAGGAGAGCAGCGGCTGGTGGTCACGATACGAAGAACCAACTGAACCAAAGGCGATGTGAAGCGACGCAATCGATAGAGAAGGCCAGAGGAGCCACCACAAGTGTCACCGACCTGAGGCACTGCTGTTGGTGGCGCAGAGAGAGAAGAAGAAGAAGAAGAAGAAAGAAAATGAAGAAGAAGAGGAAATGATATTGTTGTCGCTGGGGAGAGAAGAAAGAAAATGAAAATGCTACTAGGATTTCTAGAAGACCCTACACCATTTCGGTTCAATTCAAACCGGTTTGGTCCAATTCAGCAAATCAACTCAATTTTCAATCGATTTTTGGAAAACCAAATGGATTTAAAGGTTCGATAAAATATTATGCGGCTTAAATTTCTAGGCTAAAATTTGAGAATTAAATTTTAAATGAATAATTTTTTAAATTAAAATTTATGGGTATTTCGGCAAGGATCCTTGGAGCTTCAAAGTTTGATATGCTCTTTTATTTTTTGCATTTGGTTACAATTTAGTTTGATTCATTCTTTTTGTTATGAAGATTCTTTACAGGAGTGTGTATAAAATGTGCAACTTTTTATTTATTTACATGTGTACATATGCATATTTTTTATAGCATCATTTGATTTGTATATAGAATAATAGTAGTAGTTACAATAATATAGAGAGAGGGAAAAAAAGGAAAAAGAGACGATACTAGCTTAAAAATAGTCATTTTAGCCATTTTTAAAATATTTTTGCAGGCCACTCAAGAAACAGATGCAGATAGTTTGGGTCAAAATACCAAAGCTAGATATGTATTTGAATCTTTTGTAGATTTTCAATCAATAGGATCAACAGCAAGGTGATATCTCTCTTTCACTCTCTATAAGTTTTTTGTTTCTTTATTATATTTTAGGAAAGAACATACATGGATCCAAAATAGGATGAAATTATTATGATGTTTGATATTTTATTTATTATCTCTAATTTTTTAACTAGACAACAATATGGAGGAGAGATTATGGTCAGCTTCTGTTTTCAAACAGACTGTGTCTGGTGACTACTATGGTGACAATAGAGAGAACTACACCATTGTTTCAAACGGCACCACAGGAACAGGATGGAGGCAGTAATTGAACCTCTTGGAAGCGGAGGAGGGATGATGATGGTTGACCATTATGAAGTTTATTTCAAGGGAATGCCACTGTTTAAAGGAATGGTATGCTTCTTTTTGTCATCCCTAAACCATGCCTCAATTTTTAGATTATGCCACACCCATTTTAATTTTTTCTTGCCATTTTGATTGCTCATAAAGCTTTGAGAGAAAGCATGATAAAATCTCCCAATTTTTTTCGAAAGAAAAATGATTCTCTTCTTTATGATTGGTTTACATCGGTATTCTACATTTAGATACAAGAAAAGTTACACATTTATCGTTTGCTAGGCATATCATGCTCAAAAGTATTGGTTCTTTATGTAGTGAGACATTTCAAGCTTTGTTGCCCATATTACATAATATGCATCCTGTTGTGAACATTTTGGTCTGTTTAACCCACTTTTTAACTAGGATTAGAGTTGGTATGCTTCTTATCTCAGCTTTACTTTTTTCCTTTTTGCACAAATTTTACAATTTATTGATCACTTTCAATAATTTATTTTCCCCTTCTAGTCATTTATTTATCTCTTTATCACAAATTTACAAAAAGTTTTCCCTTTTTAATTATTATCCATAATATCACTCCAACAATTATCACGTTCTGTTGCTTTTTTACCTTTTTATCGCCAACCTTTCTTTTGCATTTTCATATTCTTCCAATGCTACAACTCATCTACAGCGAGCTCTTTATCACATATTTAACAATTTTTTTCCCTTTTTAACTACTATTCATCATATCAATCCAAAGTTAGAATGCAATCTCAATATAAATTGTTAAACTGGAAGATGTGCTATTGCTAAGAATAAGTTAATATTTGTCTTTGAGCTTGAATCGACTTTCATTTCCCTTAAAGAGGCTTTGATTTTCAGGTACTTTGTTCTTCTTGTGCATTTTCAATTTTTCATCATTGGATGTGTTTTTAAATTACTTTTTTGATTCTAGATTACTTTGGTCATTTTTTCAGTTATTTCCCAGTTTAGTTCCATATAATTAACAACTTATTTTCTCAAGACAAAAATAAGGTATTGTGTCTTAGTCATGACAAATGTCTCAAATCCTCATAAAGCTTTTAGTCGTGGTCTGAATTGTTTAAAGAATCATGTTCTTCTATGATTTTAAATTTAATTGCACAAGGACAAGATTAATTTTAGGGAGTGAAAATGTGGGATTGTCAATGTCAATCTATTTGGTCTTTTAAATTTGATATATTTTAATGTTTTTATTTTTCAGATTTTGAATTGCTTAATAATTTATTCATCGAAGGTAATGTTAGCTCTTTCATATTTTTTTCCCTTCATTTTTGTGTTATTTTTGTTTTATTTAATTAATGCATATAATAATTAGATCAAGATTTAAGAAATGCAATAGTAAATTTATAATATTTTTTTGGATTCCTTACGATCCACGCAACGCGTAAGTATGTGAGTAGTTAAATCTATAATCTTATAATTTTTAAAATATAAGAGTATAATAGTTAATTATAACAAAATATAGAAAGAAAGTAACAATTATATCTTTATTAAATGTAATTCACAAGCAATGACAAGACTAGCTGGGTTATAATTTGTTGGTGCTCTATTTTAGGATAGTAGCAAACTTATAATAAAAATAGAATTTTGTTAAATTTAATATAAAAATAAGGTTCTAAATCTAACATCAAGAAAATACTTTTTTTACGGCTTTGATCTTGAAGAACAGACATGATGTGAGCTTATTAAATTTGTGCCAACATTTTCAAATTTAATTTATATGCTTAAAAGTCATGATTTATGAAATTGGAAACCAATTTAATTTGTCCTTGCTTATTAAAAATATAACGAATAATATATCGATCGGAGGGAAATGATTTCAATTCTTATAATTTGAGAATACAAGTGCAATTTTGGAAAAATGCATACTTAATCAATGAAAAATGTATTTTTATTGTAAGTGCTAAAAACTTTTATGATTTACAAACCTCTTCAAATGGTGGGATACATATTTGATCAAAATAAGGTGGAAAATTTTATGTTAAGACCAAACTTGAAATCTTTAAACAATCACATTTTAATTTGGTTTTCTACATGTTTGTGATACTTTGTTCAAATATGGATGTCATGGGATTTCAAATTGAAGTACTTTTATATATAGGATAATAGTAGCAGTTATAGTAATTTAGAGAGAGGGGAAAAAAACAGAAAAAGAGACTATACTAGCTATTGCTAAGAATAAGTCAATATTTGTCTTTGAGCTTGAATCGACTTTCGCTTCCCTCAAAGAGACTTTGATTTTCAGGTACTTTATTCTTCTTGTGCATTTTTTATTTTTCGTCAATGGATATGTTTCTAAATTGCTTTTTTGATTCTGTAACAGCCTATTTCTCATATGCAATAATAGTGATTACCGGTCTATGAATAGTACTATCGGTCCGAGACGTGGTATTATTTCAGTCCGAAAAAATTACTACTTGTGTCTAATATGTTATTTCGTATTTTTGAAGCATGTTTGCATGATTTAGGTAGGTAGAAATATTTTATGAATATTTTTAGAAAATTTAAATAATTAGTGAATAGTGTTTTCTATTGAATTAATATTAAGAAAAAATTGAGGAATTATTTTCATGGAGTTAATTAAATAATAATTGAAGGGGGAATTAAATTGAAGAATATTTTAGGAAGCATGTGGTGATAAATAATAATTTAATGAGGATTAAATGGTGAATATTTTAGGCCATTGAATGGAAATACTAAGACTAAATTCTAGCCCTCCACTTGTCACTTCACTAGTCACCACCAAATGAGTTAGCAACAATTATTTCCTTCTCCTTCCTCAGTTCAACGCCAACGTTCTTCTTCTCTTCTTCTTCTTCATTTTTCTTTCATTTTCCTACAATTAAACTATCTTAAATCCACCAAATTAAATCAAAGTTTAGTAATCAAACTTAAAGAATTAAGTATAAAGAGTAATATTTGGTGACTAGAACTTGAGAATTTGAAGAACTTTTTCAAACCAAGTAAGTTGTGAATTTATGTTTTAAGGATTTAGTTAAGAATTTAATGATATTTAAGTGTTAGAATATGCTATTTTATGTTCAACTCATGCTCCATCTCTTTCTTTGTTATTTTTCTTGATTTTAATTTATGTTTTTGCTACTTTGAAGAGATTGGAGAACCATCCTCCAAGGGCAAAGAGAAAGCTAGCTAGTGAAGCTTCTTAAGCTTATTTTAGCTTGTCCATAAGGTTAGTGCACTTATACTTTTCATTTTCTTTCAATTTACAAAGTTTGGCATTTTTAGGTTTTTAGTGAATTTTAAGGATTTTGCACTTTAAGTTGTGGTTTTTGATATGTGATTGTTTAAATGAGTTTTTGAATGATTTATAAGCATGGTAGAGTGCTTAATTGGAAGGGAAAACAACCCCTTCCTACCATACCAAGAGTGGCTGAACCTAACTTGGTGAAGGGCCCTATGTTTTTTTTTTTTTATTTCTATGTTTGATTTTAACTCTAATGAGTTAGTTGATAAGTAATTTAATGGTGGTTTAAACCTCTACCTTGTATTTTAATGTTTAAGAACTTTTCAAGACTTAAAGAGAGCTTTAAATGAGTAAAAATGAGTTTTAAGGTTACATGTTTTTAAGTAAAAGTTTTAATGCTTTAAACAAGTATTTTTAGCTTGAAATATGGTATTTGGAATGAGGGAAATTTCCTCCCCTTTGTTGACCTAAAGAGGCCAAACCACCTTAGGGTGGTAAGGCACGTTTTTCTTTCTCTAAATGTTGGTTTTTAAGTATTTTATGTTATGTGTATATCTGTATTGTGAAAGTATGGTTTTTGTTAGGAATATAAGTGAATTTTGATGGATTTTTACAAGTTGTAAGTTAAAGAAATTTGAAGTAAAAACATTTAAGTTATAAAAAGTCTTGTTAAGAAATGAGTTATAAGAAATATGATGATTTATGAAGAAACAATATGATTTGAGTTCTTATATGCTTTGGTCGAAATATGGTATGATATAATTCATTTATGTAAGATGAGCATGCTTGGCTTGATGCCATTATGAAATATGCTTGGCTTGATTTGAGTTATGATCATATGCTAGGCTCTGGATGCCTTATGTTTAAGCGGACACGCTTATTATGTATAACTAGGCTTTAATGCCTTTATGTTATGGTTGGCTACCTAAGGCCAAATATATTATGATATGGAATCAAATCTATTATTGTTTCTCTTGGTATATTTGAGCCCCAAAGATATAATGGAAATAATGAAACATATGTTTTAGATGCTAAAAATACTATTGCTATGTTTTAATTGAAAGTATGGAAATGTATTTTAAATGAACATTATATATATATATATATATATATATATATTATTTTGTTAACTTATGGTTAAATTTTCATATGACTTATGTTTTAAGTATTTTTAATATAATTGGAATTTTATGATTTTAATTCTAAGCATTTTATATGAAATATGTTCAAGTATTATATTTAGCACCACTGAGTGATATACTCAGGGCATTGATTTCATCACGTGTAGGTTAAGAACAGTGGGTGCTACTCGAAGGTCGGAGGCGTAGCATTAGAGTTAAAGATTATATTTTGGATAGATTATGTTTTTAGATAATATGGCATGTATAACAATAATTTAATGAGGTGTAAGAATAATTAAGTTATGTATATTAAGTAAGTTAAATGATTATTGCTTAAACATATTTTATGGTTGAATGTAATATTATGCTCTAAGTTAGAATGTATATTAGAACCATAAA
This sequence comes from Jatropha podagrica, assembly GCA_947857235.1. Taxonomy (NCBI): domain Eukaryota; kingdom Viridiplantae; phylum Streptophyta; class Magnoliopsida; order Malpighiales; family Euphorbiaceae; genus Jatropha; species Jatropha podagrica. Next base: position 7,390 of record CANUEP010045738.1, on the reverse strand, counting down.
TGTGATGATATTTATGATGAGTTAGATAATTTGATTGAGGTGAAATTATAGAAGTGCTTATGACTTGTGTTCTTTGGAGTGTGATGGGGTTTGGAGGATTATATTTGGAAGTGTTTCATTTGTTTTGGCAAGTTTCATTTTTAAGGGTAATATTTGCAGTTTTTCTATAAAAATTTTGTAAAACATTTTAAAAAAAAAGTTACTTGCTTAACATATGATTACCTAGTCACTTCTAATTTATAATATGATCTATATATTAGTAAAGATGGCACTCGCCGTCTAATTCTCCGGGATTAGACGGAGGGTGTTATAGATTCCATATTATTTTGATCCTTTTTTTAGTTATTTCCCAATTTAGTTCCATATAATTAACAACTTATTTTCTTGAGACAAAAGTCAGGTATTGTGTCTTATTCATGACAAATGATAGGTCATATTTTTTATAGTATTTTTACTTAGTTTTTATTAGGAACTTTAGTATTTTTAATTACTTTGATTAATTTTTATTTAGATTTATTTATGTTCTTAATTAAGTTTTCTTGATTCTTGATAAGCTTGATTTGAAGGGTTTTTATTAGGAAAATAACTAAGATTCATATCAGAGAAGGTTGGAACAGAAATTTGGAGTTAAAAGTTCAACATGGCCAAGTCAGTAAAGTACACGGCCAGGCCGTGTCGTTGGCATACGCCACAACCGTATTACCAAGAAAACTAAAAATTCATGTGGGTCGAATTCAACTATTTAGCCAGCGTAGATTTGAAGCTTGGGCATGGCTTGTGAATGAGACTGCATAAAATAATAAAAAGGCCCCCCTTAGCATTGCTCCAGACCAATTTGGTGAAAGAAGACTTTCTAATTAGGAAGAAATACAATACAAAATCAGTTTTCTATTCAGATAATATTTTCTCCTAATTAGGCCAACTAGTTTCCTACTCGGATTTGAAGACCTTTTATGAAGTCTATATAAAAAGAGATCACCACAACAATTGAACATCTTATCATCGAACCTTAAATCTTAGATCTTTATTTTACTCTGTTCTTAGTTTTTCTTTCTTTTATTATTTTGAGCATTTAAGTTGTGCAAAAAATTAAGAAAATTGTTTACACTATTCATTGACTAGTTTTTATCTCTAAATTCTTAATATTGTTTTTATTTTTCATCATTCATATTAATTATGAAATTATTTTCAAGTTTAACTGAGTTTTATTTAATTACTATGTCGAACTAAACCCACATATTAGGGATTTGTTGTAGCTTAATTTCTATTACAATTTATGATATTAGATTTACTTTTCCTTGTTCAAGATATAATTTATTATTGAACTTAATGCTTACAGGTAGAATTTCTCCCCTGAATTGATTTATTTTATTAATCACTATAAAAAAAAGGGTTTTTGATAAGAAAAAGCACTACAAGAAAAATGCGATTTAGCAACGGATTTTTAGAAACGAAAGTGCAACGGATTAGAAATGAAAAATAATGTTGTATGTTTTACCATTTTTAGAAACGGATTAGAAATGGACATATTAGAAACGACAAAATCCATTGCTAAAATTGGCCCGCTTAATTAGAAACGGATCAGAGACTAATTTAGAAACGGAAATTAGCAACGGATTCATAATCCGTTGCTACCTTAACAGGGACTGTTCTTATTCATTAGAAACGGATATTAGAAACGGAAATTTAATCCGTTGCTAATATGGTAAGCAATAAAATTGCACTAAACGACGCCGTCGTTTCAATTTTTCCTCTTTTTACAAACGGATATCCAGTCCGTTTCTAAGAAGAGGATGCGTGCCAAAAAAGATCCCAAACGGCGCCGTTTTATACCAACCCTAATCCTTTTTTCTTTCTTTTCTCTTATTCCTCTCTCCTTCTCCTTATGCGCCGTTCTCTGTCTCCCTCTCTCCCTCAGTTCTCTTTCTCTCTCTTCCTTCCCTCTCTCTCTTCCTTCTTTTCGTGCAACTCCGGCCACCACCGCAGCAGCAGCAACGCTTGCGTCTTCGCCACGATCATAGCCTTCGATCGCGACTGAACTCCTCGCGCCACCGCTCGCCGTTCCAGCCGTCGTTCCAGTCTGCAGAGTCGAGGCGAGCAGTGATTCCTTTGCTTCGGTGGTTTGTAGCGACTTCAGTGGCTCCGCGTCCTCTCTCTCTTCGTTCTGGCGAGTTTGGTTGAAGGCCGGTCGAATCGATTCTCCCCTTGCCGTCGTCAGTCAGGCCTCGCCACCAAGTGCCAATAACAGGCGTTGTCGTCGATTCTCTGGTAAAATCCCTTTTCTGCTTGTCATAATTTGATGCTAATAATTTATTCCTTTATTTTTGGTTACAATCAATTTTACGAACACAGGTAAGTTGAATTATTTTGCAATTTTGTTTTTCTTTGATGGGTATTTTCCTATTTTTGTCCCTCGTCTGAGGAATGAGAATTCTTTGAATATATATTGTAGAGTCTTTACAGGTACCTTGACAGTAACATGTTATTAGGCCCAATTCCTGATGAACTGGGGAACCTCACTCAACTTGAGTTTCTGTATCAAGTCATTTAATTTAATTTATTTTATTTATATATACATCATTATGTATATGTTATTCTGACTATATGCTTTATACTAATCTTTTTTTTTTTTTTTTTAAAAAAAGGGTCTTCAGATGACAATGAACTCACCGGTCCACTTCCTCAAACACTTGGGAAATTGAAGAATTTTAGAAGTTTGTAAGTTTCATTTTATTTTTTTTATTGTGAAATGATATATTTTTCTTATTAACTAATTCTAAATGTCATTAAAAGCGGAACTGTAAGAGGTAAAATTTCAAATGTTACAAATACTATGAAACCTTGTAAGTCATTCCTGTCATTATTATTTGGTTTTTTAGGCAAATTGTTTATAACTTTCTTTTATTGTATTTTTAAGGAATTTTTTTATGTGAATTTGTAAATATATATATTTCAAGTTCCCAAATTGATCAATGCATTGCAGTGCCGTCGCTGGAAATTATTTGTCTGGCCCTATACCCGATTACATTGCCAACTGGAAGAACCTCAGTCGTGTGTAAGATTTTCTAAGAATTCATTTTGATAAAAATAAAAATTAAAGAATTAGAATGATGTTTGTACCATTACAAACTTGTCAGGAATCTTGTAGAGAAAGAAAATATAAATTTTCTCCTAATAACAAATATGTATGAAAAGTAATATTTTATGATATATAAAACGTGTAGAGAAAGGAGGAATTGTTTGCTTTGCTTTGCTTTCCATGTCGTGTTTTTGTATATTGGAGGGAGGAGTATTTGTTTTAGTGCTACCAAAAGTGTAGACCCAATGGGATTGGAGAGCTGTAGATAACTTGCTCCATCCAACAATAACTTGCTATAATAATCTTTGAAATGATTTTGATTTATTATTATTATTTTTTTATGATTCTTGCATGGACATTTGCTTGTTAACTGATATTAATTAGTGCCTTGTAGTTGACAACAGATTTACAGCAGTAAGAGGGACACCTAAGTCGATTTTGAGGTACATAATTTTTGTTTGAAACTGCTCCTTGATTGTTTGTCTATTGTGTGTAATAATAGAAGAATTCTTTCATGTTTGGGGTGGTAGAATTTTTTAGACTCTCTAGTATATGAGTAATAGTCAAAAAAACTTCTCATGATATTTTTTATCTTTTATTGGGTTTCAAAACCCTACCAATAACTAACCTTGATTTTTAGTTTATAATTTTATTTTCATGTATTCAGGTTGGCACATTTTAAGGGATCAAGAAAACACTTAAATGCTAGAGTCTTGGAACTTTTTCAGTTGTACTTCCGACATTTTTGATATGTTGTGCCTTACTTTATGAGTGAGAGAACTAAATTTGATTTTTGAGTTATAATATAGGTTTGGCTTGCCTCTAGACAATAAATTAGTTTTGTAAACTGCCAATTTTCTTGAAAAGAATTGCAAGGATAATTTGTTTTTATGCAGCATATCATATTATTAGTTTATTGTTAACTATGAGATTTTGAATGTTAATATTCGAGTTGTTTATATTTAAGAGAATTATTTTAATTTTATGTTAATCTTTTCTATTTGATTTTAAGTTAATTCCATCCGAAATATATAAATTGAAATATTACACACGGAGCATGATTCCATCGTTGAAAATAATGGATTTTTCCATTAGAGAAAATAGAAACGGATTTAGAAACGGAATAGGAGAGGATGTTAATTGGCAACGGAAATGACTTTAGCAACGGTTTTAGAAACGAAAACGGAAAGGGTGAAATATTGCTTTTATTTTTTTCACGGATTAGAAATGGAATGGAAACGGTTTGGAAATGAAAGTCGTTCCCAGAAGGTTTGAAATTAGAAACGGGTTAACAGAATGTTAGAAACGGATTGAAAGAATACTGAAACGGATACTACCGTTTTCAAATTAGAAACGGACTGGATATCCGTTTCTAAACTGATTTAGAAACACGAACTTTTGTCATTGATAATATCCGTTTTGAACATTTTAGCAACGGATTTTTGTGTTTAGAAACGGAATAATCCGTTTCTAAATTGTATTTTTCTTGTGGTGAAGGTAATAAAATTATATGTGAACAATAACTTGTTGTGAAAGCTATATGGTTTGACCTATAGGAGATTTTCATAAATTAATAATCTTAGGTTATGAATTCTCAAATAAACCATAAAATTAATAATTTAATTCATGTTTGATTGCACTATTGGGAGATAGGTAATTAGACAGAATTAAAATAGTTAACAATACATCAAGAGCTTGTTAGTGATTTTATGGGAGGTTTTCATAAATTAATAATCTTAGGTTATGAATTCTCAAACAAACCATAAAACTTAATGATTTAATTCATGTTTGATTGCACTGTTGGAAGATAAGTAATTAAACGGGGTTAAAATAGTTAACAATATATATGAGGAGAGCTTGTTAGTAATTTTAAGGTTGTTTTCCTTACTTCAACAATTAAAAAATTGATTAAAAAACTAATATAGTAAATTGGATAGAATTAAGTGAAGTCAAAATCGCTAGTAGCTTTTAAATCTTGATTTTTTTCAATCAAATATCTTGCTTGAATTTTTTTCTATTGTTTTATTTTATTTTTTATTTTTTTATTTTTACAATTATTCACTTTATTATTATTTAAATAATAGTAGGTTAACACAATTTTGGTATTTGGTATACAATCCTCATGGGAACAATACTTTACTCACTCTTTATTATTTGTTGCGATTTTGTACACTTGCGAAAAAAATATTGTCAACTTTTTTCACAATTACTGGGCATTGACGTTACCAATATCAATACTAATTATCCTACTATTAATTTAGACATTTATTTTCTATTATTTTAATTATTCTTTTCTAAAGAATTTTCAGGTGTTTATGCAAAGACGATCTTGTAGCATTGAACCTTTAGTTTTTGATCCAAAAATTAAAAAGACTTGTCGAAGGAATAACGCTGCAAGAAGGAATCGAGAGTGTGTACAAAGAAGCCAATTGAACATGGCTGGATTAGAGGATGAAATACACGATTTAGTGGAGCAAGAAGAACATGAGATATTGCAACATCAGCTAGAGCAAAATTGAAGGCCTCAACCTGCTGTTCGCACTTTGTGTGATTACACAACTCCTTCTCTTAATGGAACCACCTCAAGTATCACCAGGCTTAGGGTAGAAGCTAACAACTTTGAGATAAAACCTACAATCATGCAAATGCTTTGTACCTCAATCCAATATGGAGGTTTACAAAGTGAGGGTCCCAATGCCCATATGACAAATTTCTTAGAGATTTATGATACCTTTAAACAAAATAGAGTTTCTAAGGATGCCATCAAATTGAGATTGTTCCCTTTCACCTTGAGAGATAAAAGCACGTGCTTGGTTACAATCATGCCCTGCAGGAAGTTTCACAACATGGGTGGAATTAGCTCGAAAATTTTTGGCAAAATTCTTTTTATCTTTGAAGACCATCAGGCTTTGTAATGAGATAATGACTTTAGCTCCTATGATCAAGAGAGTTTGTATGCAGCTTGGGAGAGATTCAATGACTTGTTGAGGAAGCGCTCATATCATACTCTACCTAAGTGGTTACACGTATAAACTTTCTATAATATATTATCTCTTAACATAAAGGTTACTTTAGATGCAACTGCTAGAGGATCTTTTGAAAGAAAGGGGATTGATGAGGCTTATGATTTGATAGAAGAGATGACAAGCAATTGCCATTATCAAAATACCTCTAAAAGGAAGAGAACTACAAGAGTATATGAGATTGATGTCATAACCGCGCTCAATGTCAAAGTGGACAATATGGTAAGAAAGTTAGATTTGTTGACCACTAACCCTATTAATTCTATTGTGCAAGTATGTGACAGGTGTAATGGTCAATATGGAATTGGGAAGTGCATGTTTGATACTCTAAATCCTCATACTTTGAAGCAAGTCAGCTATGTGATAAATCAAGGAAGAAAAAATTACCCATATTCTAACTCTTATGGTAACAAGTTGAGAAATCACCCTAATCTTTCTTATGGGAATCCAAACAATGCTTGAATGCACCACCAGGTTTTCCTCCCTAAGAAAAGAAGGTTCATGATGATCTCTATAACGGACTATTTTTCAGTGTCGTTAATATTGATTTATCGGTGTGTGAATAATACCATCGGTCCGAGACTTGGTATTATTTCGGTCTAAAAAAATTACTACGTGTGTCTATTATTTTTTTAAATATTTTTGGAGCATGTTTGCATGATTTAGGTGGGTATAAAATATTTCATGAATATTTTTGGTGAATTAAGGCATTTAGTGAATATTATTTTTAGTGTGGTATATGAAGGAATAATTGAGGAATTATTTATGTGGAGTTAATTTAATTAATTGGTGGAATTAAATAATATTTGAAAGAGAGTTATTCGATGAATATTTAGAGCCATTGGATGAGAGTACTTAGGACTTGATCATGGCCATTCATTTGGCATAAAATTAGGAAGCAAAGTTTGACTTTGCTACTTAAAGTTACCACTCATCAACACATTCTCTCTCTTCCCTTCTTCTTCCTCCATTTCTTTCATTTTTCTACCTTCAAATTACCACTAAACTACCTAATTAAATAATAGAATAGTGATTAATTCTTAAGAAATAAGTAGTAGAAGTTCAAATTGGGGATTAAAGACAAAGAGAATTGAAGTTGCCATTGAAGCAAGTAAGTTGTGGATTTTGAGTTTTATGATTTAATAAGTAGAATTCAAGGTTTAGGCATGGGATTAATGCATTAAATCATGCTCCATTCATTTCTTTTGTTAATTTTGATTTTAATGTGCACTTTTTCCTACTTTGAAGAAGTGGGTGAACCCTCCACCAAAGGGAAAGGAAAGGCTAA
>CANUEP010045693.1:0-18989 GCA_947857235.1 Jatropha podagrica | reverse complement strand
CCAAGTGACCAAGTTTCCACCAAGAAAAACACAATAACCTGAGGTCGATCTCCTATCATCAAGGGAACCAGCCCAATCTGCATCCGTATAGCCTTCTATTTTCAAATAACCATGTTTGGAAAATAATAACTCTCTACCTGGAGTTGATTTTAAATACTCAAAATTCGATGCACGGCTTCTAAGTGAGACTCCCAAGGATCATGCATATACTGACTCACTAGACTAACAGCATAAACAATATCTGATCTAGTATGGAAAATATAAATTAGTCTTCCAACCAATCTCTGATATCTGACTACATAGACTGGACTTCCCACTCCAGCTTGAAGCTTGTGATTAGCTTCAATGGTTGATTTTGCAGGATTACATCCCAACATACCAGTTTTTTTAATATTGAAAGTACAGTCAATAGAACCTGTGCCAGAAATTGGTACAAAAGAGTCATCCGCGACACGAATTTTTTCAGTGCATTGATACTTAAAATATGTGAGGAAATGGTTGATAGAGCATGTTGTATGTTTATTTGCTCCTAAATCTATCACCCAAGAGGATTTTGCAATTTTCGCAAGAGAAGTAAGAAAAGCATTACCTGAATTAACAAAATTAGAAGCTGCAGCAGATGAGGAAGATTCAAGTTGTGACAACAACCGTTTCAAGGACTGAATTTTTTCAGTGCATTGATACTTAAAATATGTGAGGAAACGGTTGATAGAGCATGTTGTATGTTTATTTGCTCCTAAATCTATCACCCAAGAGGATTTTGCAATTTTCGCAAGAGAGGTAAGAAAAGCATTACCTGAATTAACAAAATTAGAAGCTGCAGCAGATGAGGAAGATTCAAGTTGTGACAACAACCGTTTCAAGGACTGAATTTTTCTATCAAAAAAGCTATCAACAATAGATGGCTCCTCAAAAAAAGCTCCACTATTAGATACGTGTGCTTGTGGTCTAGATAAACTGACTCGCTTCCCTCCGCGCCCTCTAGTTGGGCGTCTATTTAACTTCCAGCAAAATTCCTCAGTGTGTCGATTCTTTCCACAATAGTCACAAAACAAATGATTTCTATCCAAAGAACCTCCCTTTGCAGCTTGTATTTGTTCTACCGAATTTGCAATCAACCCTGCTTTATCCAATGTAGATCTGTAAACCATAGCACTCATCCTAGTTTCCTCTTGTTGTACAAATGAGTATGCCTGTCGCAAGGATGGAAAAGGATCCCGTCCAAGAATCTGGACTCGAATCTGATCATACTCATTATTTAGGTCAACCAAAAAATCATACACTCATTCTACTTAAATCAACTTCTAAACCTAAGTCGCATCATGAGCACATTTTGCTTGAAATTCTTGATAATAGTCCAGTTCTTGCCATAACCCACTAAGTTCAGCAAAATACTGGACGATAGTCAGATCCCCCTGCTTGGTTTCATGGACTTTCTGTTGCAGTTCATACCTCTGAGCATAGTTTCTAGCTTGCGAATAAGCCTCTGAAGCAGCATCTCATATTTTCTTAGCTATATCAAGCAATAAATATCCCCGTGAAATGAAAGGTTGCATAAAATTTATTAGTCAAGACATAATAAGAGAGTTTTCTTATTTCCACTTATTATAACCTGGATCTGTAGAAATTGATTTTGGCGCTTTACCATCAAGATATCCCTACAAACCTCTAGCCTTAATAAATAATAAACAAGAACGAGACCAAACCAAGTAATTCGTGCCATCTAATTTGACTGGAAAATCTGAAGTAAAGGATTCTCCGAGTGAAAAATCACGTCTACCTTTTTTCCATCACCCATTATTGTCAATCTAAACAATTCAATAGCCGATTCAAAGGGAATTGCAGAACCAGAAAAACGCAGACACGGCAGTAGTGTGATATACAAAGAAACTACCACAAAAAATCAAAAATTTGACTGAGTGTCTAGTGGGTCAGAATCGCACCACCAAAACGAAGCCACCGGAGCAAGATTCGTCAGCAGAGGTCACCGGAAAACTACCGTACACGCCAGAGCGTGAGGAAAGGCCAGAACCTTCTAGCGGCGCGTGTACACACGCGCGTGACCGAACGGCGACGAGGTCGAGCAAGGACGGCCGATCAGCAGCTGTTCCTCCTTCTGAGGTGGGCGGTGACGTTCAACTACCTCCCCTGGCGGTGCTTGCAACTCAGCCTTGTTGCCGAAAAACCCTAGGCCGGAAAAACACGGCTAGGCTCTGATACCATGAAGATTTTTGAAGGAAAGTAGTTTATTGTTGTCATTCACATTATCTATAGACAATTCTATTCTATATATACACAAAGAATGATTCTAACATGGTAATAATATAAATAGGAAACAAACCTAAATTAAGAAAGAGAATATTCTACAAATCTCTACAGAAATTTACTATTGTGGTAACAGTAATTCGATGTTGTCCTTAGTGACTTTGTAAAACGACAATTTCATCCTTATTACTTTAAGAAAACAAGAAGACATTTTTGCTCTCATTAAATACAATGCATTAGTTAAGTTGGCAACCACGAAGTGCAGGTCATACTCCCTCCCATTAAAATATGTCAAATATATGCTTGGCAGCTTCAACAAAGTAAAAGTACAAAATTTTGAGAATTTTATTTATTAGATAGTATTATTTTTGTATTATATTTTTGAGAATTCTATATATTCAGAAAATGAAAATAAGAGTATTTTAAAACTTAAAAATAACTTTAAATTCTAAATTCTTTTGTAATTCTAAAACTTATCCAAATATCAAAATTATAATTCCAATTTAATTTTAGTCAACATAAATAAAACTATAATTATAATTTTGGATTTTAATTCAATTTTTGTGATCCAAATAGATCTAAAATTTTTATAATCTAATGATAAATTTTATCTTTTAATTTTCTTACAGATAATTTTTTAACTTTTTTCACAGCTAAACAAGTTTTTTTTTTTTTTTCACAACTTACTATTTTTTTTCTGTTGTGTAAAGAAATGGGCATTGATTTATATTGGTACTGAGTTGGTTAATAATTTTCAAGGCATATGATTTAAGAGTGTGCGCGTGCGCGTATTTTGCTTATCTTATTACATAGCATTAGACACTTTGTTTTAAAATTTTTATTTTCCTTTTTTAATCTGATATTAAATAATTGATTTTCATTTTATATTCAGAAAATTATCGATTTCAAAAAATAAAAATACCATCTAACTTTAATTTGATTGTTGCACAAATGTTACTGGAATAAATCACATTTCAAAATAATATATAACTATTGTAAGTTGTATATGAATATTTTACATAAATTTAATGATTGTAGAAGCCATGAATTCAACATAATTCCAGTAATGAGATAATCCTTATTGATGTACACAAACAAACATATTATACAGCCTCAGAATGCAACACTCATAAAACAGGACAGGTATTCAGGACAAATTCACATAACTCATCAGTTAAATGGAGAAAATTGCCCATAAAAATGTTTACAGATCCAATTACTAATTCACAGATAAAGGTACAAGGGTCAAAATTAATAATGCGCAGAAGATATTTCTATTTAAGCAAAAAGTTTATATTGTATGGCTGCTAATAGACCTAGTTTGATAAATTCCCAATCATAAGTGTGAATTGGTTGGTAACATGTGAACAAACTACCATGATTGTTTAACATTTATTTGCTTTAGAATTGATACAAAAAGAAAAATTATGATACCAAAGCATAAGTGGTATCTGTATTTTAGTAAAAAAATCTCTAATGGGATTATTCTATGTATTCCACTGTTGGTTACCAAGTCAAAAGGGCAAAGTAATTCAAGGACACACTAAAGTATCACTCCTATGCAGAGGGGATTTTTGGACAATGCAGACTTCGAGAATGACCTGATCTCAAATTTAAAAAACCATTTGTTAACTGAACCACCACTATTATTAGTTGCAGTTTGTTTTAAGAATTTAAGTTAGAGAATTTATTTACTATGGCGTTGATTTTTTTTTCCAAAAAATTGTATTTTGTTCCTTGTTATTCGAGTAGGCCACAGTATTGAGCAGTATTTTTTTGAAATTGACTGGTTATAACCAGCTGTTTTATTTTAATTTTTAATTCCTACAAGCTTTTTCTTTTTCTCTTTTCCAAATCCTACATTCTCAGCTAAGATTTTACTGTCATTATTATGCTTAATTCGTAATTTAGTTTTTAAAGGTATTCTATTGAAAGATCATTGTATGCTGAAGGGGCCAATTATTAAAGATACAATTGGTAAAATTTAAGTTTTGACTTTTAATTAATGTCTACTTTTATAAACTATTTCCTCATCTTTCTACAAATTTTTACCTTCAGTAAGCATGTTTCTCATCCGTAAAAAAATTTTAAGAAAACATTTAAACAAATGGTTTAAAGAAGTTAACCAACTATGTGTACGGGTTTCCATTTCTCAAAATCCTAGGCAGATAATTTCAGTTTAGTTGAAAGAACTGCCTAAGAGCTCACCCTAAGAGGGGAAGGTACAGGAAAGGGCCAAAGATCATATAATGATGACAAACAGGCAACAGTTAATCTGCCACAGGTACATCATGGCAGTAGAAAAATCTCTAATTTGATTAAAGAAATGAACAAGAAAATTCAACAAATGCCAAAGTCTAACCATAAAACTTACACCATCCATTGCAAGATATGACGTATCAACACCAGAATGGAGACCCATCATATATGGTGTAGGAGCATCAATGTAGTCTACTCCACTGAAAAATAGTAATGGAATGTAGACATGCTTCAGAACAACAAACATAAAACAATTAGATGACAGTAAGAAAAGAGAACAGTGTTAACCTATGTAGTATGAAAGCAACTGCGATTTCCAGTGAGAGATAAAGACCGCAGGAAATAATGATGGAAAAATAAAGGTTCTATTATAGCCTGACAACAAAGTGAAAGACTTCCATATATTTAGAACTTACCTGCCACCTGAAAGGATAAATTAAATGGCAGATGGCCTCTGATACTAGAGTTAAAATAGAATACCTGACAAAAACCAGATAGAGTAAAGTTACTACCAATCACATATTTCTTGAATGAAATAAATACTCAAATATTGCTCATGATCAAACAACATGTTTAAGTATTTTTCACTTGTATTCATACTACAATGACCTAAGCAACTTGAAAATCAGATAACACATATACTCAAATATTCATAGTAGGATTGAAAATATTAGAACTTGAAAAAATGACAAGATAAAATTTATATCAATAAGACTATGAGAGCCAACTTGAACAGACACAAATATTCTGAGAAAAATGGACAACCTTAACACAAAAAACTGGTTCCAATCACTTTTCAGTTCACATATAAACTGCCACTATAAATTGGTAAATTTTGAGCCTTGTTCTGACAACAAACATATTACATATTCATTGTTGTGGAATCTAAAGAATCGGTTTGTCAAAAAGTAGTGGAATCATAGAAGGATCTTAGCAGTTGTACCAACAATGTTCTGACAACAAACATGTTACGTATCCATCAGAAATTCCAAAATCAAATAAAGGCCACTAAAATTTACAATTCGGTTACACAAACCAATTTATGTGGAAGGTCTTATACTTTTTCCTTTTACTTTTTTTTTTCCAGTACTCTTTTATATTACTTTATTAACCATTACTTATCTGCAGAAAAGGGTAAAAAAAATTTGAGATGTTGCATAATAATGAGCTTTTGCTGCCAACACAATTTCAGCACATGGACACAAGCACATGTCTTACATTTCCAACATAGACAAGAGACACTGGACAATGTCTAATATAGCACTTGTAGATAATTGTAATTGTGTATGTATTTGCTAGCAGAACTCATACATTTAAAAAAAAAAAATACCATTGTGAAAAGTTCTTGGCATACATGCAGACAAAAGCTCTAATTCTAAAGAATTTCTAGATAGAAAACGTCTCATGTAAAGCACAGCAGGGTAATAAGGCAAAATGGCCCCATGATTTTTTGTAATTATAATATGGCTTATTCGCATCTTACTTGCTATGTAAGGGATATATGCAATTTCAATAAAATTTAAGTTCTTTTACTGATTCATGGTCTACAGACTTATTTTCCTTGTGGACTCAAGGATGTTTAATGCGTGGATGTGATCCAGCCCTATCTATGACAATTCCATCCTAAATAGAGTAGTATAAAAGCAACGTGTCTGCTGGCTTTTTTGGGCTTACTAAGAAGTTTAAAACAATCCATTCATCGACAAATATTGCAAAGGGAAGAATCTTTTGAGAGTAAAGTTTTGGTATCCTAAATATGATGGAAATTGCACTAGAGATTTCAATTACAGTTAATCTACTAGTAGATGTTTTCCTGATTTGAAGATATTTCTTATTTTTATTGAAATGTCATAAAAAAAAATTAAAATTATTATTTATGGCCTTAAAATCCAAAACTCGATGAGATTCTTGAAGGCCAAAATTTTGAACTTGAGTATGAAATGATTAATAGGTGGAAACAAGAATAATTGCAATCAAATTCACCTAGTTAACTCAAAGCTTCGATTGCTAAATGTTGTAGTTCGCAACAATCTTTGCTGTGAACAACAGGCAAAAGCTCTAGAATTTAATGTCCAAGTAAAAACCAAGATGAAGTAAAAAAGTTGCATGGGCTCAAAAGAGTTAATGAAGAGCTAGAATCCACTAAAATGTACAATGTGAAAGTTCAGGAAGAAACTGGAGAACAATTATTTGAAGATAATGTTTATATGGTGAGGATAAGGAACAAGGTATGCAGGCTACCAAAACTAACATTATTGTCCATTAAATTCAAATTGAAGGTTCATCATACAAAGAAAATCTGATTAGATCTCAATAGCCATAAAATGGTCCAATGAATTTGCTCATTCTTCGATCTTAGGTGAGTAGCAATATATTGATTTTAATTGACTGAAAATTTTCCAATTAATTGCTGTTTCTCTTAGGGTAGATTATCACCAGTTACCAACTGTCAAGCAAATGTATTTGGGGCAACATACCTGAAGAAATTGCAAGCACTGCCATAGTTAAAATAATTGTTTCTTTTTCATGGAGATTACAATTTGAAAGCATCAACTCAAGGGCCAGTTTTCTACAAGTGGAGGGGTCCAAAACAGTGACTTACTTTGTACTAATTATCATACTGATTATAATATGACTCTTTAAATGTCAACCATTTCATTAATTTACTGTTTATTTCTTTAATTTTAAGTATTCAGTGTCTATGATCTGTAGCCCCAAGTATAATTAGGTATTTTATGTTGTATAATTACACATCTTATGTTAGTTGTTTTACTCTCTATGGACTCCATATTAATTTTTCTTGTGGATTGCAGAATGTTTAAAGCTTAGACATTAGCTAGCCATATTTGTCATGCTTCTGTCTGCAAGACTATTAAGGATATCAACAAGTAGACCACATAACTTAACAAAATTAAAATTAGGAGCACTGTGCACTGATTATTCAATCTAAACAAATACCAATCAACTGAATGTTTAACAATCAGATTATTGACACAGCCCACCTCTAATATGATAAGAAGACACAGAGATTAGGTTTTGCTTGGCAATGATCATCATGATGAGATGTGAGATAAATAGATGACAGAATAACTAGAATGCTGTCTGGCTTTCAAAAATGATTCAGATTTCCTCCAGAGGAAGTAACTTAAATAGCACTTGCATAAAATGCTGCATTTGAAACAACAAAAGAAGACAGAAAGGCCACTAACAAAATAACAGAGGAAGCAAACATGAACACCGATGCAGAAAGAAAAATAATAAGGATATTAATATATATTTGACAAAATATTCGTTGTTCTATGCCTAGAAAGCTGTTTGTGAGCTACAGTTTTCTATCTGGCAGCTGAATAAAATAACTGCCTGCCATAATGGCAAAATATCTAAATGATAGAAACTCGAGGTCATATAGCCTGCTAAAACAATTATCAATATTTAAAGGTCAAAGGTCTGAATTATACTTATTGGATCGAAGCAAAATCCTCCTCTCAAGCAATACAGCAGTGAAAAAATTGATCAAGTTGTCCACATCCAAGCATTGTACCAGTGGCTGAAAAGATATCTGCATTTGATTGAATCAATTTTAAATTATGATGATATAATCAAGTTTTTGGCAATATTTACTAAAATACACTATCATCAATGATGAATTTCAGTTGCTAGTAAAATAAGGAGAAGGAGTCATACATCAGCATGTGGAAGCCCATCTTTTGGTGGAGCCTCCACAGAGAGCAAACAATTCTCAATAGCAAACAAGACTCGGTCCCTTCCAGGAGTAGGCAAAGGTACATTGGATACCATGTGCGAAATAACATCCCATAATGGCTTGCTGAAATTTTTTGCAGAAACACAAACATTAAATGAAACAAAAGGAATACCATTTATTTCTATTTTTCATATGTGAAGACAAACTTAGACAAAATCATAATATAAAATCCTAAAAACAAACAAAATATTGAAATGGTATTTGTGATAAATAGAATATAAAAAGTTGCCTGTGAACGCATGTCTATAGGGGAAAGTAAGTAAAACAATGATATCTGCTCCATGCTATCACTAGCCATATTATACACATGTAAGCCTTCATAACCTAAGGATTCTTACCTACTTCCACTGGGGGAAAAGCAAAGTGCAAATATCTCTTCTAGCGCATTCCGAAGTATACTGAAACTGGGTGAACGTGAAACAAGACAAATACATTTGTCAGCAAATGAATTTGCCGGTATGCGGTAAGCTTCAGCAATATCCTCACTAACTGGATCCCGAAAACCAATGCAACTAACATAAATTTTTGACCCATCGCCCTCTGCAAAAAAAAAAAAAAAAATTACATTAATAAGACAATAAATTTGACTAACCTCGCATGAAAATGGAAGTATGAACAGTATCAAGAATAGAAAAGGCCAGCCTCTAAAATGGTGCTCTCCTCAACTCAATTAAGTCTTAATCCTAAATTAGTTGGTAAGTAATGATACAAAGATCCATTTTCTCTACTTAGCTCCATTTAGTCCACTATTAACACGTATGCCTTGCTCAGACCTCAGACCATTGAGTGGTAAACAAACTTTAAGACTAAAAGCCAGCAATGCTTTCTCCAATTGTCAAGGGCATCTCTTTTCAGCATTAAAATTTGATGCAGACAACTCAAGAAAATTCAAAGGCTCAAGAATTTTAGGATTATGGCCTAGGCTTTATCTGGGATTTGTTTTAGATATTATATTATATTTCTGGTCATTTTAGAGTTATATTTATATCCCTGTTTAATAAATAAGTTGCTAGTCAAGAACTTTAAGTCTCAGGGGCAATTCTGAAATATTAGCTTCACTAGAATTCTGTAATTTGGAGTCCTCGTGTTCAGGATAAATGTATTCCTTTTTAGTCTATTTTCAAAGTCCAAATCCTTGAAGGATGACGACTAGTTTTGAATTCCAATTAAGCAGGGCGTTGGAGTAGTTTAGGTTTATTAATACCCATGCTTGTAATGCTTTTAATAAGTTTTCAATCAATAAAATTACAGCAGATTCTGCTTTTATCTTTGAGTTATGCGATCCAATTCTAACCCTAGAAAATGCAATTCTTTAATAGGAGCGAGTCCTAGATCCTATTAGAGGATGCTAAAAATTTGTTTTCATTTGCTTCACTTTTACTTTATTTTCTAAAGAAACTCAGATCTGCAATATGGATTTTCAAGCCCTAATTCTTGATTTCTGTAAAACCTAACACTAGACTCCTAAAACTTCAAGTTTTCCCAAGCTATCCTGCAACGGTTGTTAACTTCAAAAATTTTACGCCATCTCAGTTGTAGTTTGCTTCTATATTTCATGATCTCATTGCTTAATAAAGTAATATTTTGGAGATTTGGTACAGGAATTAAATAAATTTCCATTTCTCTTGATAAGGAAAGAAGGGAGGCAAAATCGCTATCTAAATGCCAAGTAAATTTAACAATGGCCAAAGTCCACAAGGTTGGTGAGAGAATAATCACGTTAACACTTATACATAAGAAGTTTTTGCAGCAGTCGCTAAGGAAAAGAGAAGAATAGAGAAAGACAAATGTTCTATACTCAAAGTCTGCTTTCTATAGCTCTTGCTTCCACAATTTTCATGCCTTATAATTCCAGAAGTTAGAAAAAGAAAAAGGTGTCCTTAGTGCATAGAGCCCCTGGTTTTGCAAGGATTGAAGTTTGATCATCTATCTTGCATCTTATGCAAAGAGAGTGTTTTAACAATTTGTGACCTTCTTGCAGCCATAATGGAGCAACTTCATTTCCAGAAGTAGCAAGAATACTTTCCAATAATTTTTGTTCGCTTAATTCACAATCTACTGGAGTGAGGACATTTACCCAAAAGTCAAACAAATCTTTCTCCTAATAAAATTTAGTTCAAAGAGCTGTTGATTCATGACGCATCACTAACCATTGATGATCTAGTTTGATGCACAGACATTTATATCCAGGAAGAAATCCCACTGTCTCCCCCCAAACTTTGGCACTCCAGTCAACTAAGTCCTTTTTATTTTTACTTGAGTTAATTAGACCCCTGAAGTCTTATTTTCAGTAAGTCCCCACCCATACATGTGACCACATGTGATCATAATGCACATTAGGATATTTACATAATTATATTTTCATGGCTGAGATGCACCAAATGGTAATGATAAGGCTGTAAAACTCCTGCCATTAATGCCTAATAACAACAATTTTATTTTATTCTCTAAGCTAACACATGGAAATAGAGCCGACCCTTTTGTCCTGTTAATAAATTTCTACTTCATCAACATTTCTAACAAGTCCAACTAACACTAGAGTAATAACAATTCAAGCCAACGAAGTATTATCGAGCTCGAGTTTCGCTCATTAAAGGTATATTCGAGCTCGAAAATCTGAGCTCAAGCTTGGCTCATTCATGTAGAGTTTCAGCTTAGTTCATTTTATAGTTTATATTTGAAAAAAAAAAAAATTGTGGCTCATCTACAAGCTCGAACTTGAGGTCAAGCTTGTTTACCAACTTGTAGCACGATAATAAAGGTCGAAAGCCTCGTTTCAAAACTTGAGATAGGTTTGTTAGTAAATGAGCTCAAACTCAAGGTTGGCCTTTCAGCTTATCAATGAACCTTTCAGAGCCGAGCCTCGAGCAGCTTGGCTCATTCACAACCCTGACTAGCATTGTCCAGTTGGGGACTCAATTGGCTAAAAATAAGAGTTTATCTAATTGATCCAAATTAATATAATTTCCCTACTATATACCACAATCGGAAATTCAGCACGAGTGCACCTATTCTCATATCACATGGTATATTTGATTAAGCATATGAAAACAAAGAGATGAACCCATGCATTCTTTCATGTTCCATGTTTCATTCTAGCTTCACCAAGACATAAAAGGCTCCCCGTACTTTCAAATGTCCTTTGTGTATAGAGTAGCCAGAAGAAAATGTAAAAAATAGTAGCTCATACAAGTTGTAGAAAAGGATGAGGATATCCAAGAGATGGAATGTTGCAAGCAAGTGGCATTAACTACAAAAGCATGAAATACAAAAGTAATTATTAAAGCTGCCTTCCAAAATTTCCATAGGCAGACAAGTTCCCTGAGCCAAATATCTCTACATCTTTCACCCTCATAAGTTGATGTCATCTATTTATCTCAACCTAGTCTATATAACATTAGGTAATATCACCAGCAAAAAGGAAGAAAGGACACTAACTATGCAACAAGGCATTTGCACAAAGCAAAACATTATAACCACATTCAGTTCATCATTTTACCAGTAATTTTTTACTTTGTCTTTCAGGACTCCTTCATTATGTACATCCCAACATCAAGTTTCTAAGTTCATTTCTTTTAAACAACATCACAGATATATTAGGATTAAAAAGACCAAATATGACATACTGTTCCAAACTATATTTAAGAGATATAAACTCAAGCTGGAAGCACGTAGACTCTCTACTTTCAAATAATGTTACTACTCAGTTTTCCAATTTATCGCTTCCCCAGACAAAACTCAATACAAGATTTAAGACAAATCTAAAGTAAGAATCAAGTTTATATTCACCTTTTCTACTAATATAACAAACACTCAGCTGCAATAAATCCAAAGCTACCAATGAGTGCCTCATTTCTAACAACAAATAAGTTAGCATAGATGCAATCAACCCAGAAATGGAAATTTACCCGTCAAAACTATGGGATAGCTCCGTGGAAAAGTAGAGGCATCGTTAGCATCAAATCCAGAAGAGTAAAACAGAACACCAGCAGGCAAAACACACTGCCATTAGAAAAAAAAAAAGTGTTAAGATCAGATCTACAACACGAAAACAACATCGATAAACAAAAACAAAAGCAGAAATAAAGAGACATACTGTTGGAAGCTGGGGAGGAGGCGGTGGATAGAGAGTGTGATTATCAGGAGGGTACTGATCGAGCAGAGAAGGCAAATACATCTCTTCCTTTCCATGATACCCTTTGTTCCCATCCAAAGTTCGAATCTCTGGACCCAATCCACAAACCACAAAATACTCGAAGATCCGCGCCATTTGCGATTAAATTTTGCTTAATTTTCTTTCAGTCGCGGAAAATTTTCCAAGTGATTACAGGAAGATGGAACGGTCCGAGATTTGATTAGCTTGCATTTTACGGATTCTCTTTAATTATTTGTATGTTGGAGTCGTAATGAGAGAACCAGGAATGAGAATTGTAAGTCTGCCGTACAGTTATCGGTTGGTTTTTGACTCAGGATCGGAGATTCCGCAAGTGGAAATCATTCTCGCATTCATAAATAATGACGACGCCAGTAAAAATCTGAATAATCTGAACATAATTTATTTGCATATTTACAGTTTGACTGGAATTGACGCTGAAAATTGTCGTCACATCCTTCTAATTATCGATTAAATTTTATAATTAAATTTATCTCAAAAATCTATATCTAACGAGATACAGAGATCAGAGATTTCTTAATTTATCCTCGGTATCGTAAAATATCAATATTAAACTATACTTAATAACTACCAATTAAAATAAAAAAAAAGTGATTTGAAAATCTGAAAAATACCCCTAGCATCGCGAATTAAAAAATTTTAATTATATAATATAATATTTGACTGAAAAATAATAAGTCATATCCCATTAAAATATTTTAATTAAAAAACATATAATATATTAAATTAAAAAATTAATAATAATAATATGCAGCTTTTAGAAATTATTCAAGCATAATTAATTTTATTAAATATCCTAAGCCGTTAAAATAATTATAGTTAATGTGATTTATTTTTAAACTATAATCCTAAACCGTAGCTAATTAGAAGATTTTATATAAAACATATATAATATTTGAATAAAATAAATAAAATATAATTGTTTTGATAATTTTATTGAAAATCATAAACCATATAAATAACTATAATTAATGTGATTTATATATACACAGACACACAAAGGAGGGGTTACCCAAAGAACAAACAGCCAAAATTAAGCAGCTCTAATTAACCGTGGCTAAGGACATCATTCTGCAGCAGAGCAGCAATAGCATGAGAGTGGGTCTTGGAGAATCTGCTTATCAACAGCAGAGAACACCGCCATATTTGCTATATTTGCTAACTGATCAGCAACACGATTGGCTTCACGGTAGTAGTGGCACATGCGAACTTGCCAATCACGAGCAAGAAGAGCACGGAATTGCAGAATCGTGTTAGAAAAACAAGCATTACTCACCGGAGTATTCTACAAAGCAACAACAGAGTCCAATTCAACATCGGAAAAACCGATACCCATATCCCAAGCCAAACACATTCCATGGAGCAAATCCTGTAATTCAGCAACAACAGAGGAGCAGAGGCCGAATCGGACACAGAACCCAGTCACCTACTGACCCTGCCAGTCGCGAGGAACATTGCCGCCGCCGCCTCTGCCCGCATTTCCCTTACTAGCACCATCCGAATATAGTTTAAGCCAACCAATCTCAGGAGGCTTCCAAGAAACATAAATAACTCTTTTTACCAACCAGATTGTTATCCAAACGACAACGACTTCAAGCATCTTCATTGGACCGAAGATGGAACCGATGCATATTAAGCTTGGCAGCTAAAGAGAGAGACACATTCTGGAAAATAAAATCATTCCTCCAATGCCATAGCCATTATCACACATTAACCATAATATTCAAAGCAGAAACATCTGGAAAACAAGAACTAGATAAATTGGTATGATGCAAAAAACATTCAGAAAGAGGGCAAACCATAAACTGAATTAAGAAAGCATCATCCCAAATAGTCCCCTAAACCTGACAGGCAAAAAAGCAATCCTTTCAGACATCATCAATCGTCTCAACAGCAGCACCACATAATGCACACCTTGAATCAGTTGTAAAACCCCTCTTCATCCGTTCTTAATTCGTTAGGATCCTATCCTGAAAAACCAACCACATGAAGGACCGAGTGCGTCGAGGGATATGAATCTTCCAAATGCACTTCCACAAATCAGCCCTCAAATTCAAAATAGGAGCTTTCGCATTGTTCGCAATAGAGTAAGCCGACTTTACCTAAAACTCCCATTTGAGGTGTCACGCCAAGCAAGCAATAAGTAATGGCCAACTAAAATATTTTTATTAAAAAATAAATAAACTATACAAACCTTAGAAATTATTTGAAATTTTATTAAAGATATATATATATACATGTCAATAATTAATTTAGTATAACGTCTCCGTTTTTCGGTTTATAACTACAATGTCATATGACTCTTAAATAATAATAATAATAATAATAATAATTGTAATAGTAATAATAATATTTGTCATTGGTCATTCATTGTGATAGTAAAATAATAAAAAATTTCTCTAAATAATAATACATTTTAAAACAATTTATTTAAAATCCATAAGATTTATCCCTCATTGTATAACCGTTGGATAATTAAGAATAATAAAAAAAAAAAAAAAGAAACGGTATAAATATCAAGCGGAAAAGAAACTCCACATCATACTTACGTGGTCGGAGTTGTTTGGTGATCAAAAAGGTTTATGGCTATTATTTGGACGATTATTTATTGATTTATTGATTTTGGTTTTACTACTAAATTTTGTTGCTTTGTAATAAATTTTCCTCAATGTTATGACATATATAATACTGAGGAAAGATTTATTTAGACCAGATATATGGATCATATACCATTCATATATTAAACTAAGAGTATAAATGAACCGAATCAATTCGAGAACTATTCAAATTCGACTCGATACAAGTTCAAAAAAATTTAGCTCGAATCAAGTACAAACTTGAGCCTAATGAGATTTGGCTCAAAAGCTCATCAAATCTTATTGAGTCTTATCGAGCCAACTTCAAACTCAATATTTTTCGCATTAAACTCGAGCCTTAAGTCGAGTTTAAGACAGATTTGAGTCTAAAAGTTTCAGGCTCGTTGAGTATTGAACTAAGCTAAATCCTATCGAGTTAAGTTTCGAACTTAGCAGGTTCAAACCCGCTGCGGCTTGTTTACACCCCTACACCAAACCAATAATTAATTGCAATTTAAAATAATTATCATTCTTTATTACTATATTTTTAAACGAAAATACATTGTTATCCTCATTTGTGCTACATTTTTTATCAAATTAACTTGATGGGTAGAGCTGTAGCCATACCCTATCTACACTCAAAGGATACAAAGACGCGCAAACTATTACTAGTGCTTTGTGACAATTCAGGGACTAGCTAAACATATTAGCAAAAGCATAGTACACAATTATAATTCCCTTTGAAGATTTATGTGTCTAGTCGATATTTTGGCACAACAAGCAAATGGCTGGCTCTATGCATCGAGAGGCCAAATTTCTCATTCATATCCAACTCACTAGGCAATAATCCATTTGGTAGCTCCCAATCAAAGCAATGCACGAGTTGAGCTGTAACAATCTTGATGATTTTTAACCCTAGTTGTATTCCAGGACATCCTCTCCGACCAGCACCAAATGGAATAAGTTGAAAGTCTTGTCCATAAAGATCTATATTCATACCAATAAATTTTTCTGGTAAAAACTTTTCTGCATCCGACCACACATCAGGATCTCGTCCAATTGCCCAAGCATTTACTAGAATTATTGATTTTTTTGGTATATAATAATCATTGACGATTACATCTTCCATGGCCTCATGAGGAATAAGTAAAGGCGCGCCAGGGTGCAACCTTAAGCTTTCTTTTATTACCATATCCAAATATGGAAGCTTGGACAAATGCTTCTCCTCCACCATATTAGCCATTCCAACCACATTTTGTAACTCATCCTGTAAGCATTTCAGTGCATGAGGATGTCTTAGAAGTTCTGCTAGCGTCCATTCAATTGTAGCGGATGAAGTATTAAATGAACCTAAAATCATGTCTAATAAGATGGCTTTGATATGTGTCCTATCAATTGTGGATAGTGCATTATCGTTTGACGTCACCATGGGTTGGTTCATTAATGAAAGAAGCACATCAATGAAATCCCTTTGTTGCTTTTTCTCCCCATGAGCTTCTTTTTCATGTTCATCAATCACCCTCTCCAAGACTTTGTCCATGTCTTTGCTAAATGCCTTCAGGCGTTTTGTTAACCCCTGAATAATTTAATGATTCAACTAATAAATATTAAAATCAAGAGCTAACTTGTCTAGACTGATCTATAAACCACATGTAGACCAAATAAATAAAAATTATTTTTTTTATTGAAAACAAGAATAGTTCTATCAATCACTAAGAATAATAAATTAAAAACAAACCAAAAGAAAGAGATCGATCTAATCAAAGAGTTAAAGGCTCCCTTTGAAATAAATGAATTTTAGAAAATTTTATAAAATTTCATTTGAATTCTATTATTTGTATTTTCCTCCTCAAACTAAATTTCTTGAAATTTAATATAATTTATCCAATTTTATTATTTATAAATAAATAGAATTTATTTCTACCAAAGCAATTTGGCTAAGTAAAGAAGGTCGCCTATTGTATAGTCTATAATGTTCTCGCAATAAATAAAAAATATTCATTCATAATAAATAAGGGGTAAAAAAAAGCCATGAAGGAAATAATTAAATTATGAACCTTTAAAACATAGTTTCTTAACCTAATGTCAAAAGCTTTTACTATGGTAGAGAAGTAAGTGAATTCATGTTTTACTCCTGGCTATTAAATTTGTTATAGTAGGTTACAAAATCTATTGTTTAAATATTTTTTTTTATTTTTCAATTACTAAATTAGTTTTTTTTTATTTTGTGTTTTGTTTACATTTTTTTTATTCCTTCCAAATTTGAAGATTTTTTAACCTTCTTTAATATCAAAAATACTTTTTAATATTATTTTTTAATATCTAGATAGATGAAAATTTATAACTAATTGATTCTGAAAACACATACTTTCTACTTATATTTTTCTATTTAATATATTACAATACTCTCTGAAATTTAATTCACTAAAAAAAAAATTTTGGGCACTAGAAGTGTACAGTTTTAAATATCATAAAATAATTTATAAATAATATTTTAAATGGTTGACAATAGATATATTAAAATTTATAAATAATTAGTATAAATTTATTACAAAAATTTATAAATTTAAATTATAGAATTCTGAAATCAATTTTGATATAAAATTAAGTGTTTAAGTTATATTTAAAAGATAATTGATTATAATTTTTACAAATTGAATAACAAATTTTTTCTGAGAAATAAAAATGCGCAGGGCTATAAACTTTTATAAATTTTTTTGTCTTTTTTAAAACTATAAATTAATATCCCTTTCAAAAAAAATATAAATTAATATATAAAATTAACATTGACTTCCAAAAAATTAAACTATGAGCATTATAATAATTTTGAAATTTATTTAGATAATTAAGCTTTTCAAAAGAAAATATATATATTTTTTTTAATTTTGTTTTAAAGAGGAAGTGAATGGTTTTTTGTTTTAATTGTTTATTAAAAGAATAATTAAATTTTTATTGGGTGTTGAATAATTTATATTAATGTTTAATAATAAATATTAATTTAATAATAATAATAATATATGAATAATAGTTAGTGACCTGTTTTACAGGAAGCAAGTTATCAAATTTTTTAAATCCAACGGCTCACAATTAAGTAGTTTAAATCTAATAGGAAATTAATAATTTTTACCGTAGTTTTAGCCCTTTAAATTTAGAATTATTTAAAAGTGGATGACATGCAAAGATAAAGAGTATCCATCACATTAATTTACTATTATCTACTTAGACATGAATAATTTACTGAAACTCTAATATAATTGAAAATTTGAAATCAAATATAAATAATTAGGTTTGGGTGAAATACCTGAAGATCAAATGGCCCGAAAAAGGGGATATAATCAGCTATATTGAAAACTCCAGCCAACAGCGAAGCCTCCATAACAAGCGCTTTCAAATCCAGTTCACGGTTGTTTGCTCCTCCAAAAACCATCCTGCAAGCAATATTCTGAATCATGTCCTCGACGCCCACACTAAAATCCACCACCTCACGTGCCGCCGCAGCTCGCTTCAATGAATCAACATAAAATCCCAACTCCTCCTTCCTCATAGGCGCAAAAGACTCTATTTTCGACGCAGATAAGAGCTCCATCATACACAGTTTCCTAGCACTAGTGAAGTACGGACCGTACTCCGTAAAAGCCATGCCTTTAGTACCATACGACATGTCGCGAAGAACTTGTAATTTCGGACGGCCACAGAAAACAGCGTCGTGTGTCTTGAGAAATAGTTTTGCTGCATTAGCCGACGAGACTACAATGGTTTGTACAAAGCCTAATCGCAACGACATTATCGGCCCATGGAATTTGGCTAACTCGTAGAGCGTTTGATGCGGAAGGTTGCCTAAAATGTGGAGATTACCGATGATTGGTAAGGGTGAAGGTCCCGGAGGTAGCTTCCGGCCATTTTCACGGTGTTCTGATGGTAGCGACGAGGTGGCGCGTAAGGTGAGCAGGAA
>CANUEP010045668.1:0-10307 GCA_947857235.1 Jatropha podagrica | reverse complement strand
ACTTTAAACCCAAAATTATTTATAAGAAAATGAAAGAGCATGATTTAATGCATAGATTTCATGGCTAATTCTAGAATTATACTTAATAAATCACAAAACCCAAAAGTTACAACTTACCTCCTTTAATGGCAACTCCAAAACCAAGGCTTAAGAACTCCCAATTCTAGCTTCTATTAGTTAATTCTTAAGGATTAATCAAGATTTTTCATCATTTAATTAGGTAATTTGGTGGTATTTGGAGGTAAGAAAATGAAAGAAAATGGAGGAAGAAGGAAGAAGAAGATGGCGTGGAGGGAGATGGAAATGGAGAAGAAAGAGAAAATGTCACTTGGTTAAGTAGCAAAGTCAAACTTTGCTTCCTTGGTTTATGCTAAATCAATGGCCAAGATCTAATCTTAGGTAATCTCATCCAATGGCTCTAAATATTCCTCAAATAATTCATTTCCAAATATTATTTAACTCCTAAAAAATAATTCAACATTTATTCCTCAATATACCACAATAAAAATAATATTCCCTAGTTGCCGCAATTCTCTGAAAATATTCACAAAATATTTTCTACCCACCTAAATCATGCAAACATGCTCCAAAAATATTAATTATAATATTAGACACATGTGGTAATTTTTCAGATCGAAATAATACCAAGTCCCGGACTGATGGTACTATTCACAGACCGGTAAGCATTATTACCAACACTGAAAAAGATTCTGAAAAATAGACCGTTACAAGACAATTAACTTGTCATATTCTACGATTATTAGGATGACCAGAATAAAGTGAGTTTGAATTAAAATAAGTTTGCAATTAAATTAAATAAATTCAAACTAAAATAAGTGGAGATAATCAAAAATAAATTCAAGCAAATAGTTGTTGAGATGGTCTAGTTATAGGATCTCTATTAATTCTCAATGCAAACCCTGAATAGTTGATTAATGGTGTCCAAATTTCTCTCTCGAGTTTAAATGGACCGCTAAAACCACGTGAGATCTATTTTCATAGTTTAATATAGTTAAAACATTTATGCCAATTCACAAAGGAGAATTAACCTAGTGTATCCAGATTCTTTTTTCGAGTTTAAATGGACTATTAAAATTATGCACATCTACTTTCGTAGTCTATCACAATTAAAACTCATTAAACTGGTATTAATTCTTTTACCCTCAAAGAATTTAGCCTATTTCTAGGTCTAAAAATTCTAGGTTTAATATGCGGGATCCAATCCAATTTGTCAATCTTTTAGTCTATTGAAACAGATCTAAAATCATGCACATATGGGTACTGACATATTCAAAAGCATTAAACTCGACATATTAAATCAGGAATTTAAGCATTTAACATAAATCAAACCATTCAAAGTTTATATTTTTAAATTAATAAATAATTCTCATAACCTAGCATTATTATAAATATATCAACACAAATACAATATGCAAAAGGAATAAAAGGTATAAATAACAAACTTTGAGATTTATTGATTGGTTGGCCTTGTTATCCACATTCAAAGCTTTAGAAGTAGCTCCTACCTCTTACTTCCTTTATGTTGTAATACTAATGGCTAAATACTATTGAATCTCTCTCCTATATTGCTAAATGCTTTGATTGGCTAACTCCTCTCTCTTTATTCTTGCATGTGATGCACAATGAAGTGCCAAGAGTGAGTGTCCAACCCTTCTAACTCCTTTGTTTGCTCCTTATATAGAGTCTTTGTTAGGCTTCAATTGGTCCACATCACACACACTCTCCACTTGCACAAGTTGCAATAGAAAAGTTGCTCTCTACCACCCAAAGAATTGATAAAGAATGATAAAGCAAGTTGTTCTGAGGCTAGGTGCAACATTCTAACAAAACTTCAATGTTTTAGCTTCAAATGATCTGTGAGAAGATCTTCTCGTAGCTCGCTTTATACATGGTCCACAATGTTCCACGTTGCTCAACTTTCCATCATTCATTCTTCTTGGGCTATTTAGGTGTTGGTCTTAGGTTTGTTGGGCTTCTAAGTGCATTTCTTGGACTTCAACAACAATAAATCCTTAAGGGCTTCCTTTGCTTTGATTTGGGTGCCAAATGGATCACAAATGGTCCATTTTTTTGTTTAAAGTAGCAAATATTAATGTAGCTCATGAGCAAATCAATTATAGAGAGAAAATCATGGGAGTGATATTTTGTTGTTATCACAGTGGAATGTAAATCTGATCTCTGCCATCTTCACACCTAAGGCGTTGAAAAAAATTATGTCTATTCCCTTTAGCTCAAGGTGGAATACTGACTTAATGGCTTGGCCAATAACGAGACAAGGAAAATACAAAATAAGGAGTGGGTATCACATGCTGGATGAACAAATTTTGTCAAGATTGTATGCTTCCTATTCCAACTGGACATGCACAGAACCATGGAAACAACTATGGAAACAGGACATTCCACTAAAGGTGAAACACTTTCTATAGAGGGCCTATAAAAATCATGTTCCCATGGCTAATATTCTTATGCAAAAAGGTATGCAACTTGATTTATTTTGCAATGTTTGTGGACTCGATATGGAGAACATTACTCATGTTTTAAAAGATTGTATTATAGATTGGTTATTAACTTATGATTATCATATTTTGAATTTTCTAGATTGGTTTGAGATTAATGCAAGTAAATTCCAGAAGGAACAAGTGGAGCTATTTTCAATGACTGCATGGGCTATTTGGCGATCTTGAAACTTGATTAAGTTTCAAAAAAGAGAGGCTGACTGTAGAGAAGATTGCTCCGATGGCTATTGTATATATGTTTAATAGAATTTCAACAAGCCAATTATTATCAGCTAGGTATGCAAACTGCAGTATTCATTTTTCCAACTTGGTCCTAAAACCTGAAGATGCAGAAGCGGAAGCATTGAAATTTGGCCTTACAAAGTGCTGGAAATGGGCTTCAACTCAGTGATGTTGGAATCGGATTCCCTTACTTTATCTCACCACATTACTACTCAACAGTTCCCTACTTCAGATTGTGAAACAAGGATCTTAAACACCGATTTGTCAGTTAGAAATTTCGGGAACTTTAAGTGTGCTCATGAGTCATCTAAACCAGCTTTTGATTCTTTAGAAGACATTATATGGGTTGAAGAGATTCCTCCTTCCATTAATTATCAATAATATTTATCCATAAATATGAATTTATTGATAAAATTTGGCAATGAACTTGGTGTGCATGTTTCTTTGGGTTGGTGATGCTGAAAACCAATTGCACTTAATGTGATTACTTGATTATTGATTTGAATATGTTTGCTCATTCATATATAGTCCTGAGGGGTAAAGGTATAGTTGTATGATTATGTGGGGTGAGAAGAGAACTATCTAATTCTACTTATCAACTCACCCTATCTTAATTATTTTTCCGATTGAATGACCTTCATCGTGCCCCTCATCTAGTAGGCCGAAAGTTTGAATATAACAATTAGGATATTATTACATAATTGAAGTAATTTTAAAATTCAAAAGAAAAATTATATAATTATATAATTAATATTTGAGAATTTCGAGAGTTCTCTATCTTAATGTCTATATTTTATTTTTTTTACTAATTATTTGATTTGGTAAATTAATTTTTTTTTAATTAAGTGTACGTCTTGCTAAATTAAAATAGCTTTACTGAATAAAACAATATGTTACTTTTTTATTTTTAATTACCTTATCTCTTACTTTAAGAAATTTCAATAATTCTTACAATTTTCTTTGTGTTGCAAAATAAAATTAACAAAAAAAGAGTGAAATGAAATAAAGAGAAAAAGGTGATAGGGTGAAAAGATGAAGTAAAATAATTTATTTTGATATTCTAATAAAAAATTCCACCCAAATGCACGTAATTGAAAAAAATTTATCTGTTGAATTGCTTATTTGCTTTTAAGAATTTCGATTTCAAAAAAAATATTTCATTAAAAAAATCACTAACAAACAAACAAAGAGCTTATCTTTGTGTATTACTCATACAAGTAAATATTTTAACATATAGAATCCAAATATAAAATACAACATTTTTTCTTCAGCACGAAACCCATTGACACAAGAAACAGACATGCTCACATAAACACTCTTAAGGACCAAAATAACAATATTTTTTTAAAAAAATATATTTTTAAATAAACCATTTGTGTTCCAATCTTTCTAGCACCCAAGAAAGTTTCACAGGTTGAAAATCCTGCTATGGTTGAGAGCTAGCAGAACTTGAAGGAAATGAGAAGAAAAAGAAGAACCAACTCAAAAGCTCACTTGAAGGAATGGGAAGGCTAAAATGACTTGCTATATCTCAAGAGAGCCAATGAATTGCCATAACTAAAATCAAAGGAAGAACCATTAGAAAGCTTTGCATTACCTCTGCAATGGCATCATAAAGTAGATAACTCAACATCCCACAAATAAGGAAAGTAACTAACATTAGGTAGCTCTCTTTTGAGGTTGCATCGGCCATTATTATAGGAAACAAAGCACAAGACAAATAACTGATGCTTATGGTGTGTGGGTAGAGAAAGGTATATATAAATTCTTGGATCCTGGCCTTTCTTTATTTTTATGTAGGACATAGCTAATTTCTTTTATAAAAAAATAATTAGTAAAGCTTTAGCATATATGTTTCACGAAACACTTACCTTTCTCCGGCGTACAACATCAAAATAATTAAAAATAGCATTTTGATTCAAACGATAGCAATTTTTACCATATAATTAAAAAAAAAAGATAATATTTATATTTTTGGCTTGATGTGTGGGACCACTCATACATCGAGTTAAGTAAGTAATTTCTACATATTTCTACTTATAGACCATGGTGACTTCAGATTTTAAATCCTTGAATTTGTATATAATATTTGTCCGAAGATGTAATTCTTGAGTTCTCCAATTATGTGAAAAGAAAATCTCATATTGAAAAATTAAAAATATAATAAAAGTCTATGAAGAGATTGTTATATGTAAAAAAAGTTAATTACAATTCACGCCAATTGATTATTTGTAGAACAAAAAATGTGGAGCTAACATAAACATGATGTTTGTGCTTTGACTTAGAAAAAATGGGAAACAACTTCACTACCACGCACTTACTAACATAAACATGATGTTTGTGATTTGACATACATTACATGTTGTGGCTTTAATTTATTTTTGCAATTATTTTATTTATTTATTTATTTTAGAAAAATTTTAGTTTTTAGTTTCTTAACTTTTAAGAATCTGTTGATAAATGGATTAGCTACCTAGTAGATTAGAAGAAGTCAATGGTCAATAAAATTCAGCTGCTTTTATTCATTGTTGTACTCCAAAAATATTTTTTGAATTTTTTTTAATGGGTCGTTATATATAAATCAATTGGAATCTTTTTTTTTTACATTTAATATAATATCAAGATATATTTTAATAATAAATATATATACGATTAAACAATAAATTTAAATTTAAATTTCTAAAAAAAATTAATTATGCATTATATAGATAAGGCATTCAAATCAATTGTATTTACTATAAATGTAATTGATATATGGGAAGGTACAAATTTGTGGATATAATTGATTGGAAGCGAAATGAGTGGTTGGATTGTGATTGAGAAAGGATACCTGTAATTAATATATAAGAGATAACATAAAAAAAAACTAATAGAATTTTCACTATTCTTATGTTAGTACAATTATCTTTTCCATTATATATATTCCTAGTTAATCTTAAAAGGCTAATACACAATTCTCTGTTCCTCAATTTCTGAGAGTTGAACAGTTTTTATATTTTACATACACTCTATAGTCTTTCTATAAGTCCGATATAATTATCTTTAAATTTCTTTATTCTATGCATTTCTTTCTGTATAACTATCCGAATAACAAAAAATCTAGACAAAATCACTATAATGATGACAATAATAACTTAGAACTAGATTTGAGAACAAAATTTCAAGATATGGGAACAATAAATCTCAATATTTTACCAACAATAACTCATATTCAAATACAGATACGAGAATTATTCGCAAAAAAAAAAAAATGAAAAAGGAGACTAGTGCTCACTGGTGACGGCCCGTGAAAAAAAAAAAAACAGAGAGCTTTTAAATTTTAAATTTTAAATTTCGGAGAAAAAGGTAATTGAAATTATAATTTGAACCTGTATGTAACCATATTGATGTGTTGATTTCTATAACTGTTGATAACATTAATAAATATATGAAAATTCATAATAAAAATCGAATAAAAACGTTAACCATCATAATGAAAAATGCACTTCTAATACATTACTACAATTTAATAAATCCAAAATCAAATTACGAAAAATATTTTTTAACAGATTAATTTTTAAAAAATAAGGTTAAAGTAACATTCAATAATAAATTGAGTACAACTATCAAATTTATTTAGGTGAAAGAAAAATTAATGTGTTCGGAGTCAAAAGATAAAAAAATTATGTTAGAACTTTTTTTTCCTTGTTCCTTACTAATGATTGTAAATCTAGAAAAGCTTTTTGTTGATGAGTATATTTGTATTTTTTCTTTATATGATCTATTCTCTGTTATATTTCTCTATTTACAATATAATTTCAATTGTAATTGCTAGAGCTGAGATCTAATTATAAATGACAAATAATATTCTTAGTTTTTAATGATTTCATTTGACTAAACATTTATTGATTGTTACAAAATTTAAATCTAGCTCGGTTGTTTTGTCTATTCAGGTGTGATATTATTCGGATCTTGCTATCTATCTCTTTCTCTTAGCTTCTTGACTTGGTCAAAATGTTATTCAGTAGATACCGAACAGGTTCTGAACAGATTCTTTATTATCAAAAGTCCCCCCAAAAGTGTGTCGAATCATTTATAATTTAGCTTTTACTTGTCCTGGTCCTCACTTTGACGCATGTTCGAGCTCTATTAATTGGTCAACTATTTCTTTAAACTTCCACATAAGCCCTAAGTGTTAGTTCATTTGCGTCTTGCCTTTAATGGATGTAACTTTTGAGCTTATCGACGTCTCCTGAAATACCGCGCCCTCTGAACGCTTCATTAAAGAGTGATCCTTCAGCTCATTGACGTTTCAAATTTCATTTTGCCTTTCTCCATTCTCAAGCATCAATAAATCAAAACTTCAAATCCCACAAATCTTTGGATTTTTTTTTCTTACTATTTTTCTCTGCAAAACTTCTTGCAAAAAAAAAAGGTAATTATAAATTTCTGCAAAAATTTAATTTTTATCGTCATCCTATTTTCTTTCCTTATGGCTATCTCCACCCCCGCCCCCCCCCCCCCCCCAAAATAAGGGCAAAGCCAAAGTCATTGACTTAGAAACTTCTAGCTTATCTTTATCAAGTTCTGAAAACATTCGAATCGGTGATTTCCCATCGAGTCGTACTCTAGCTGCCATAGAAGCTTTTAGAGGGGTTCCACTTCTAGCATTACAATAGGGAGAAGAGCAGCTAGTCGCTCAAGCTCATCCTTTGGCAACAACTGTGGAACTTGCAAAAAGAAAGAAATTGACTGCAAAGAAAGAGAATAGAGTAGCTCAGCTACGCTCCTTATTTGGTTCTGAGGATATGGAAAGGCTTTGAATTAAGTATGTCATTCATGCTGAGCTTGAACTTTTAGCTGTGGGTGATGATGTTTAGGCCAACACTGAGTAGAACCCCAATTTTTTTATTTTATATGAAGAGGATTTGAGGGTTAGTGTTCGGATCTCCCTTCAACTAGAGTTATGCAACTACCTTAACCAACTCGGAATTACTATGTCGCAACTCGCCCTAAGCAGCATTAGAATTGTGCTAGGTGTAACACCCGCTGCCCAATCCTGGAGAACCAGAAAGCGAGCGCCACATTCGGTGCCAGAGCACCGACCTATGTCACTTACTAGCTCTAAATCACATATTAGAAGTGGTTAATTATTCATAAGGAGGCAAGTAATTTTTTTTTTAATAACATTTTTCTTTTAAAATAAATCAAAGCTTAGGGAAATCCCTACGAAAAATTTCACAAGAATTTTTCCTAAAAATTGACTTGCCACACAAAGAAAAATATACACACACTTCCAATATAATTGTCTGCAAACCCATTACTCCAATTCAACTCAAATCATTAACAAGCACTTCTAAATATTCATCCACTACATTTAGATACCATCATCAATGTTATAAACCCGCTTATTTCAAGAATAATTTTTGATATTCATACACCAAAATATAATAGAAGTCATTACTCAATTAATCACAACTCTTAACTAATAATTAACTTAATGTATACAACCTTCACCACTTACAATATTTATATACATGCCAAAATCACCTTACAAGAATTATCCTACCCAAAATGGTATATCTACCCTGATGCTCACTTCTGGTCCTAAATAGCATCCTCCGCTCTTAACCTGCACGTGATAAAAATTAACGCACTGAGTGAAAGACTCAGTGGTGTGAAATAATCAACAATTTAAGATAACAAGCACAGCCAAATAGCAAGTCTCGAAAATGCTTTAAATTACTCAAAATATATAAATTAAATACTGAAATCTCATTAATTAAATTTGAGCACTTTGAAAATCATATAAAAAAAGGTAAAATACACCTGAGTCCTCATTCTTTATAATATAATAAAATTTCATTCCTAGTTAAGGCTCGTACTAAATAGAAAGAATGTAAGAAGAACCGATCGTGGCCTGTGAAAGCACCACCCCCATCATATAATCGTGGCCTGTGGAAGCACCACCCCCGTCATATAATCATGGCCTGTGAAAGCACCACCGTGGCCTGTGGAAGCGTTACCCCCATCTCATAATAAGCGCATTCGCTTATTCATAAGGGCTGATAACCCTAGCTTATGATCATAGCTCCACTAAATAAAACGGGCTGATAACCCGAGCATGCTCATATATCGCAATAAACTCATCATACCACATTTCAATCATGTCTAGTAGAGTCCAAAATAAATGCATTCTTCCATAAACAATCTCATTTCTCATTCAATATTCCTTATCCAAAAACATTTTAAAATTAACATTTATTTTTTCAAAATGAGTTAACTTACAACTTACAAAAATTACCACATTCTCTTTTTTTTATACTTAATAAAATAAATTCAAATGGACATATTCAAAATAAATATACTTAATATAGTATAAAAGTACTTAAATCAAGAAATTTTCAGCATTTTCATAAACTTGACATTTGCCGTGTTCTCAGGGTATAACTGAAGTTATAGGACTTAAATTGAGTGAAACTTAATTCATTAGAAAGCTAAGATTAAATTCTACAAATGTCATGAAGGGATCATAGTCCAAATCATTTTCTAAGAGGGTATAAGAAATCCAAAAACACAGACCAACAATCCAAACACAATTCAGCACAACCAGTTTTAGTATAAAAATCATATGTTGAGCTATAGGTATTCAAATTGGACACAAGAGGATGATTTAGAAAGATAAGAAGTAGAACTACAACTTTTATGAAGAACACAAGATATTATCTTGCCATTTTAGTGGCCAAAAGGGACAATCAATTCGGATTTACATGTGAGACTCCACAACAGAACCAATTTTGGTATTTAAATCATAAGTTGAGCTACAAGTATTGGAATTGAACATAAGAGGATGTTTTGAAAATCTGAGAAATAGAGCTACAACTTTCACGAAGAAGTTAGAAAAAAATGAAAATTATAAAAGGGTCGAAAATGACTTCCAATCCCACCTAAGTACACCTCTAACATCAAAATTCATCAATTTAACCAAAACATACAAAGTTCTCAAAATTCCTTCAAAAACCTAAAATTGAAAATTTAAGAAAATGAAAGGGGAATGAGAATATTATTGCACTAACCTCTAAATTAAGCTTAGAACACTTTAATCCTTAGCCTTTTCTTTGCCTTTGGTGGAGGTTTCACCAATTTCTTCAAATTTAATCCTTAGCCTTTTCTTTGCTTTTGGTGGAGGTTTCACCAATTTCTTCCAAGTAGGAGAAAATCTCATTAAACATAAGAAATGAAAAGAGCATGATTTAATGCATCTATTGCATGCCCAATCCTTGAATTTTACTAATTAAATCATAAAACTGAAAAATTACAACTCACCTCCTTCAATGGCAACTTCAAATCCAAAGCTTAGGAACTCCAAATTCTAGCTTCTACTACTTGTTCCTTAAGAGTTAATTAATTTTCTATGATTTAATTAGATGGTTTAATGGAGATTTGTGGTAGAAAAATGAAAGAAATGGAGGAAGAAGAGGAGGAGAAGAAATGGTGAGGAGAATGGGGAGGAAGAAGAAAGAGAATGTGTAGATTACTTAAGTAGAAAGTCAAACTTTGCTTCCCCTT
>CANUEP010045644.1:0-13817 GCA_947857235.1 Jatropha podagrica | reverse complement strand
CACACGAGAAATATTATGCATTTAATACATAAACTCTCCAAAAATATTTATGAAATATTCTCTATCCACCTAAATCATGCAAACATACTCCAAAAATATTTAATAACATATTAGACACATGTAGTAATTTTTTTCGGACCGAAATAATACCAAGTTCCGGATCGATGGTACTATTCACAGATCGGTAAATCACTATTCCCCAATAATTTATTACTTACTCTGTCATTGAAAATTTACATCTTAACTTTAATTAATTAACCGCTCACATATAATCTAATTAACTCCACAAATATTAATTATGCTCAATATCATTATCGAGTCCAATTAAAATATTTTTTTTCTCCCTCGGGTGATACCATTCATAACTCGCCTAAATAATATCATTTTAAGATCTGAAATTTTGGGGCGTTACATCTCCAAACCCCAAAACTTCAATTCAACTCAAATTATTAGCAAGCACTTCTAAATAATCATCCATTATATTTAGATTTTATCATCAATATGATAACCCATTCATTTCAGATGTAATTATTGATATTCATACACCAAAATATAATCAAGTCACTACTTAATTAATTACAACTCTTAATTAATAATAAACTTATTATATATAATCTTCACCATTTACAATTTCTATGTACATGCCAAAATCACTATACAAGGTATATCCTACCCAAAATGCTATATCTACTCTGATGCTCTCCTTTGGTCTTGAAAGGCGTCCTCCGCTCCTAACCTGCGCGTGATCAAATCAACGCGTTGAGTGGAAGACTCGGTTGTGCTAAATAATCAACAATATAAAATAACACACATAGCTTCAAAAGCGAGTCTCGAAAATGCTTAAAATTGCTCAAATATATGTAAATTAAATATCAAAATCACATCAACTAAATTTGAACACCGTGAAAACCACAAAATAAAAAGGAAAAAGATTAATAAACACATGAGTCTTCATTCTTTATAATTTAATAAAAATTCCATTCTCAATTAAGGCTTGTACCAAACAGAAAGAATGTAAGTAGATTCGATCGTGGCTTGTGAAAGTGCCACCCCCACCACATAATCGTGGCTTGTGGAAGCGCTACCCCATCTCATAATTAGCGAATTTGAACTTTAGAATTCATCACATGTACCAAAAGACATTTTATATATATATATAGTACCTTAATGACGTTATTTATAGATTTACTTCAAATTTTACATATTATTTTTTAATTAAGCAATTGAATAATTGATCAACTTATCTTATATCATATCTATATACATAATGGATATTACTGGATTAATTAAATTATACTGGTTGATTTAAAAATAACTCATAAGACTGTTATGGTATTACTTTCATTATTTTTCAAACTAAATGCATATTCTAAAACTTCTACATGGTTAATATTTATTTGAAATTATCATGTAATTATTAATATTATTTTTATGTAGTAAATTTTTTACTATTTCAATTTTTTTAATGTTAATTCTTATTATTATTGGATTAATTTTGGAAGTATAGTTTATCGCTAATATGCAAGCTTATGTCTTTAACTATGTCTTTAGAAAGAGTATCAAGTTGAAACATGGTATAAACTTGATTAGAATATTTAATGATGCAATATTTTCATTCTTATTTAACTACGATAGGGCTTTATTTGACGTTTGTAGCTTCATGTGTATTCAATAAAGGAAAGCTTAAGTCCCTAAACCAACCATCACAAATATTACTTATGTATTACAAGCCTTTACAATTTTATTAATGATCTTGCACACGGGTCTTATCATGTATGTCTTCAAAATAATATAGATTGAAGAACATTTTTTAAATAAAAAAGATTATATTTATTTTAAATTTTAAATAATTAATCATACACGAGTAAAAATAAGATTAATTTATTATTATTTTAAAATTTTATCAAAAACACTTCCAACTAGATTTCAAACATGAAATTACTAATTTTTTTTCAAAATAACAATATAATTCAATAACAATAGTTATTCAGACAATTTATTAATACTTGCACGCGAAGCGCGGAATTATAGCTAGTATATATATATATATATATATATATATATAGCTAATAAATAGGATTATAGTGCCATTTAGAATTGTATTTTTTTTTTCATTTCCTATCAATTTTAATCCATTTACTTAAATTATTACTACAATTAATATATTATAAATGATGATTTATCATGTGAAATTATTAATAATAAATATTTGATTAGATAAATGATTAAATATTCTCATTTCAATTCAAGCCATTTGAAATTTATTTTAAATAAACATTTTGTGTGATAAAACTCTTTGTAAATGTGATAAATATTATATTATTTATAGTCTATAAAAATATTTTAAATATAATTTTTTTAGGAATAAACGACCGAACTTTTGTAAATGAAAATCAGCTAACACAAAGTTCGAAAGGAAAGAAGGAACTCCCTCCATTTAGATTAAACATCAAGGGAAAGAGCTTTTTGAGCAAGGGCATGAGCCACTTGATTGCCTAGTATATAAACATCGGAATATTCAAAGACATGACAGGATTGAGTCAAGGCTCTCACCTGTAAAATTCTAGTTCCTAATTCTATTAAAGGAACTATTTCTCTCTTCGATGCCTGGAACAATGTGAGTTTTATAATGCATTTTATTCTTGTTTCAAACTTAATTTTTAAATCATAATTCACTAAGTAGTTTGAATA
Organism: Jatropha podagrica; assembly: GCA_947857235.1. NCBI lineage: Eukaryota > Viridiplantae > Streptophyta > Magnoliopsida > Malpighiales > Euphorbiaceae > Jatropha > Jatropha podagrica. The sequence goes on along the minus strand of CANUEP010045644.1, from coordinate 11,126 downwards.
TAATACACTACAAAGAAAAGGCTCTCTTTATCACCGATAGATCACCATAGACTGCAATGACAAATAATCGTTGAAAAAAATAAATAAGGGGTAATTTAGCAACTTATAAGAGGCCGATAGTAACTGATTTAGCAACGACTTTGGCGATCAATTAGTAGTCAATTGCTAAATCTGACATAAAATTATGGCGGAAAAGTAGTGACTCCTTAGCAATAGATTTAGTGACCACTTGTCAGTTGATCGCTAAATTTTTTGCGCTGAATCTTGATATGTTTTTTGTTCGTGATTTGCAAATCAATCAATAGTTGAGTTTATATTTAGTGATAGATTTTATTTGGTTGTAAAAAATATTTAGGTTAAATTTAATAGTCTAAAAGGTTTAATTTAAAGCCCATTACTAAAAGTGATAATTTAAAGAATTAATCGGCTATTAAATGTGTTTGATTTAAGTGTGGTTAAATCCTAATTTGAGTTATGATTATATATCTATTAAGCACTCAGAGTGTGAGGATTGAATAATAATCCTCTTTTGGAGTAAATTTTGGGATATATATTGGATCTAGGATAATTGTATTAGGATAACGATTATGAATCCTATATATATGTTAGTTAGAATTTATTTAGGATTCTAGTATTATTTTATTATTATATGTTAACAGTAGTCTCCCCCAGTTATTTGGTCATTTTATGTCCAAATGTAATATTTTAAGTATTGTTTTATATGAAATCCTAATAATGACAATGGTTAGGGTTTTAATGGTGCTACTTTTGCAGTCTTTTGGCCATTGTGTTTTGTGAGAAACGAGGCATCGATCTAGGCGAGAGGGTACTTGATGAGTCGCTTCATTAATTGAGATGGCTCTTTAGTGCCTGGCCTAGCCTATATAAGGGCCATTTTCCATTTCATTTCTCACATTTCTATCTCTTGTAACCCAGAGCTTCTCTCACTAGGTTTTTTCTTTCTATCTTTAGTAAGTTTTCTTTATTTTTCTTTATTTTATTTCCTTGGTTATGGTTATGGGTTCTTCTAGCGATGAGGAAGTCCAGATATTGCACAAGCAATCTAGTGATGAGGTGAAAGGGAGAAGGGAAAATGTTGGGATCATCGAGTGCCTTCCGATATTGATGAGGGCAAGCTACTAAACATATACTACATATACAACCTCTCGCCGGAGTACAGGTTGATTAGGCCTTCTGAAGACATGAGGGTGAACTCACCATTAGATGAAGATTCAATGATGACGTATAAAGAAAGTTTCTGATCAGGGGTTCGGCTTCCCCTGTCCGAACCTCTGAAATCTTTCTTCAAGGGCTATTAGATCACCATCAGCCAATCACACCCCGACGGCTTGAGGCCCCTTTGTGGTATAATTGCCCTAAGTCGCCAGGATGGTTGTAATTTAACAGCAAAGGTAGTTCCAAATCTGTACCACTTCTCAGTTCACTCTAATGAAGATCACTGCTACCTCCAAGCGAATACCAATTTCAACATATTTGCTAAGGATTCAAGGATTTCATCCCCAAAAAATTAAAAATATGAATACTGCATAATCAAGTTCCCTAGGGAATTTAGTATTTTGAAACGTTGGTCTGTGGATTCACATTACTTCCTTCCAGAATTGCCCACCCCTTATGACCGAACCGTTTCTGATTTGAAAAAGGCTAAGGGGCTTGGTTTTGTGAATCTAAAGCAAGTGATAGTTGAGGGCTATCCTATCCGCTCGCCTAGTGGACCTGTTAGACCCAACCCCTCTGATCATAGTATTTCTCGTTCTTCCATTACTTCGCTTATGATTGTTTAAACTAACACTCCTTAATTTTTCTTCTTTGTTTTTATGCAGAGATGGCTCCTAAAAAGACTAAAGGTTCGAAACTGTCTAAGATTGCTGAAGTGATGAAGAAGCAGTCAATTACTGAGAGCTCTGGAAAAGAGGTGCGCCTAGTGGTACAAGATACTCTGCCTGTTAAAGTTTATTCAACTGCTAGGGTGGCTTCCAAACCTCTTCCCTTAAGTCCTTCTTTTGAGCCTCCAAGGAAGAAACAAAAGGAGACGCATGCACCTGCCACTACCCCGACACAAGCTCTTGTCCTTCCAATTGCTTCCTCCGAGCCTCTAGATATTCGAGCATACTTGTCCATAGGTATGGGGTGAACTGCAGTATTCAGGACTACGGGCCCAGCCGTAAAGTGGCTCGTGGTTACCTGCTTCTGGCTAATATTCGATACTATGAGCAGCTAGAAGACTTAGCGACCAAAGATTTTTTGAATCGATGCCTACTTTGGGTTGTCAATACCAATAATAGATAGTATGCTTAGATAAATAATTTAAAAGCAAGTCTTGCTAAAATGGAAGTAAAGAAGAATGAGATGGAGGATGTGTTGAAGGGGGCCGAACTTAGCATGCAGGAGCAAGAAGCTCTGCATAAAGCTAAGGTAATTATGCGGGACTCAAAGATAGATAAGATGGAGGAAAATTGGGAGCTTGTCAATAGAAATAAAGTGCTTGAGAGTAAAGTCAGATGGCTTGAGGGCCAAGTCCAAGAGAAAGAGAAAGAGTTGGAGAAACAAGAAGCGGCTCAACTTGAAGATTTGGCCAAGGCATGTTTAAGCCTTTGCACAAATATTTTGGAAAAGCTTAAGGAGAAGCAGTCGGAGTGGACTAGGGCTAGATAAATGAAATGTATCCAGCTGATGTTGAAGATGAAGTGAAGGATGATGAAGGGGTTGAAGGCGATGGAGACCCTTTTGTAAATGGATGGTTCGCCTTCGCAGTTGGAAGGTGATCTAAATGCTAATGCTTCACCTATTGAGGGGCCAGATAATACTGTAGCTTAAACTTTTCTTAATCTTTTTTGTACCTAACTTATCTTAAGATCCTTTTGTAACAACTTATGTAACCCTTTTACCTATTTAATGAAAAGGAAAGGAGTTGACTTTGTTTTGTGTATATCTTCTATTAAGCTAATGTGTGTGCATCTTTTATATTTAGTTTTTTTATTGAACCTACATGTGCTTGATCTATGAGATTAATGAGCACAAACCTTTGGCATGCAAATGACTTTAGTATATTTGAAATTAGGGATTTAATGCATAAGCCTCTTTCAAATTACGAAGGGTTGTTTGCTTAGGTAGTTTTTAGCGAGCTAGGGGATGACCACTTAGGACGTATTACGATATGGGGAATGACCGCTTAGGTCATATTCAACGATCTAGGAGATGATTGCTTAGGTTATACTCGGTGATTTGGGAGATGATTGCTTAGGTCATACTCAGCGATCTAGGGGATCACCGCTTAGGTCATATTTGACGAGCTAGAGGATGACCACTTAGGTCATATTTGACGAGCTAGGGGAGCAAGTTGGGGGATGACCACTTAGGTCATATTTGGTGATTTAGGGGATGACTGAGCTAAAAAGAGAGAAAAAGTTATTAAGGTCCCTTAGGAAAAACTTAATGGGTCGTGCCTTTCTCTGCTTACTTTGGAAGGCATGATGCATTAAGTGAAAAAAAACCTGAGGCCTTCTTGTTATTCAATAGAAGGATTTACAAATTATTAAGTGGAGTTATAATATACCAATTTTAAATTGTTCGCGTTCCATGTTCGAGGTAGCTTAACTCCTCCAATTTTCCTCAGCTTGTATGTGCTGGCGCATATCTATTTAGACACCTCATAAGGACCTTCCCAACTTTGTCCCAGCTTGTCTATGCTTGTAATTTCTACCGTTCGCTAGATTTTATCTCCTTCTTTAATTGCTTAGCCTATACTCGCTTGTTGAAGTACCTCCTCACCCTTTGTTTATATGCTTCAGCTCAGACCACAACATCCTCTATGAGTTCTTCTGCTAGATCTAGGTTGATTTTAAGGCTTTCGTTGCTTTTGAGCTGTCCATATTCTCATGTTCTTCTACTGGATAGGCCTATTTTCACACGCTTTAGTCCCATTTACCAAAGAGAAAGGATTTTGCCCTATTACTTGCCTAAGCATGGTTTTGTAAGCCCATAATATGTTGTTTAATTCATTTGCCCAGTTGGCCTTTTCTCTATCTTCTTTAAATTCTACAAGATAGTCCTATTTGTTACTTCAGTTAGACTATTAATCTGTGGATGCGCTATCGATGTAAAGTTGAGCTTGATGTGCCAGTCTACATAGAAACACCTGAAGGCACATGAATCGCATAGTTTCCCATTATCTGTGATGAGCTTATGAGGCATAAAGTGCCTAAATATCACATTATTCTTAAAGAAGGTGATGATCCGAGCAGGAATAATGGTGTTAAGGGCCTCGGCTTTGACCCATTTAGAGAAGTGGTCGATCGCCACTACCACAAACTTTCTTTGTCTTATTGTTATTGGGAAAGGACCAAGGATATCTATTTCCTATTAGGAAAATGGTCAGGCTAAACCTAAAGGTTGTAGCTTAGAGGAAGGTTTTTAGGGTACTCGATCATACTTTTGGCAAGTGTTACATTGACGGACATGTTGGTGAAAATCTCTCTTCATTATTAGCCAGTGATAGCCTAACAGTAGGATTTTTCTGAGCATGGCTTCTGATTCTTCATGTACTTCTTTTATGATGTAATTACCCTCTTCTTAGGGTACAATTTTGATAGGTCATAGTTTTATAGTATTTTTAACTTAGTTTTTATTAGGAATTTTAGTATTTTTAATTACTTTGATTAGTTGTTTTTTTTTAAATTTAATTATGTTTTCAATTAAGTTCCCTTAATTCTTGATAAGTTTGATTTGAAGGGTTTTTGGACAAAAAAGTAGCTGAAATCGCTGAAAATTTAATAGGCCAAATTCCACTATTTAGCCCATGAAGATTTGAAGCCCAGACGGCCCAATATGGATCCACTTGAGATTAATAAAAGAGCCACCATAGTGGTATTCAAGCCCAATCCATTGGAAGAAGACTCCTAATTAGGAAAGAATCCAAATCAAAAACAGTTTCCTACTCAGATTATGTTTCCTCCTAATGAAACTAGTTGTTTTCCTACTCGGATTCGGAGACACCCTATGAAGTCTATATAAAGAGAGATCACTACAACAATTGGATATCGTATCATTGATAATTGAATCTTAGATCTCAAATCTGGATTCTATTCTTAGTTTTCTTTTCTCTTTTTTGTAAGAATGCAAGCAATCAAGTTGTATAAAGAATCAAGAGAGCCGTCTATGCTATTGTTTGACTAGTTTTTATCTCTAAACTCTTAATCTTGTCTTATTTCCGTTATTTCTTATTATTTATGGAATTATTTTCAGATTTTATTGAATTTTATTTAATTACTATGTGATTATTTTAATCCACTATTATTTAATCAATAATAAAGAGAATATCTGTAAAAATAAAGAAAAATAAAGTAGTAGAAAAGAATTTAAACAAGAATAATTGTTGAAAAAAAATTAAAAATGGATTTAGCAATGGACTCTGCAATGGCCAATTATCACATTTATTTTTTGTCACAGATTAGAAACGGAAATTAGAAACTGATGAATAAAGTCGAAATGTAATCAGAAACGGAAAGGAAACGGATTTAGAAACGGATTAGCAACGAAATGGAAACGAATTTAGAAATGGAATGAAAACGGATCGTAAACGGAATTAGGAACGAAATTCGTTCCCATGGGGTGTGAAATCAGAAACGGATTTATCCGTTGCCGAATTAGAAACAAATTAGAAATCCGTTTCTAAAAGGATTAGAAATGACAACTTTTGTCATAGACAGAATCCGTTTCTAATTTTCTATTAGCAACAATTTTTAGCATTTAGAAACGGAAAATCCATTCTAAATTGCATTTTTCTTATAGTGATAACATCTTGTTATACTTATGGTGTACAAATATTGATAATTAATTCACTGGATGTATGAGATAATATCATGATAGAGCTTATGTGATTGATATGAGAACTTAGAAGTGCGGTGTGATTGTATGAGTTGATTTGGAGTTTTAGGGCTTTGGAGGAATAAATATTGGAAGTATATTTATTTCCTTTGTGTGGCAAGTTAATTTTTAGGAAAAATTCTTGCGAATTTTTCATAAGAATTTTCTTAAGCATTTATTTTAAAAAAAAACACTTGCCTCCATATGAAAACTTAGCCACTTCTAATATACGATTTAGAGTTAATAAGTAAGATAAGATGGTGCTTCGACACCAAATATGGCATTTGTCGTCCGGTCCTCTAGGACTGGGCGATGGGTGTTACATTTAGTGGTATTAGAGTCAGGTTTAGCCGATTCTAGGATATATGATTTGGTGTGAGAGTTTATATGATTGGGTAATTATATAAGTGATTTAAGTTAAATACACGCCATATTAATCCGTTTGGAAATTTCTTTCTGATGTGAACCTATTGGTCTTTATAGGTATTCAGTCATGTCTCAGCATCTGTCTGATGAGGGGGTGGATAGTTATGCCCCTCCAGAGGGTGCTTTGCTTGAGGGTGGTGTAGCAGCTAGTGGTGCCGCTGGTGGTGTTTTGGGTTCTAATGCAGAGCGTGGGCTGCGGGGCCTAATCAGGGTGACTTCATTCAGCAGTTAGTAGCTGCTTTGAGGGAGGTTGTAGGAGCTGTTCCTTAGGCTCCAGCCGCACTAGCCCCTATTCCAGTCCGTCCCCTTATCGAGAGACTGAGGAAATATGGTGCTGTGGATTTTATGGGTTGTAAGGATGATGGGCCTTCTACAGCAGAGTTTTGGCTCCGACCTACAAAGAGAATTTTGGAGCAGATGTAGTGTACTCCCCAGGACAGACTGATTTATGCTACTTCCCTACTAAAGGAAGAGGCGTACTTATGGTGGGAATCAGTAGTGAAGACAGCTAGAGTAGTGAATGTGACGTGGGATTTCTTTTTCTCTGAGTTTCGGGAGAAATATGTGGGGGAGCTCTATGTGGACTAGAGGATATCAGAGTTCCTCGAGCTTAGACAGGGTCGGATGACTGTTTTCGAGTATGAGTGGGAGTTTCTACGGTTGAGTAGGTATGCTTCTAAGTTGATCACTTCTGAGCTAGATAGATGTACACGGTTTAGGAGAGGGCTACATGATGAGTATAGGATGCACTTGACATCCCAGCCTCACACCACATTAGCTTCATTGGTGAAGGCTGCTTTGGAGCTTGAGTTGATCTGAATGGAGAGATAGGTTAGAGGTTAGAGGACCCAGTAGGGCAGCCAGTATAAGAGGTTTTAGGGTGCCACATCTGGATAGACTCATGGAGTTCATTCGAGTGGTAAGAGGTTTAGAGGTTCACCACAGTCTGGTCCTAGGCGGAGACAGAGATTTGGCCAGAGTACCTATGTTAGACCAGCTCCACAAGCCACATCTGTTGCTAGTGGCGAAGGTAATGTCTGGGTAGATATACTGTTATGTACTCAGTATGGTAGGAGGCATACAGGAGTGTGTATGAGATTCACAGGTAGATGTTTTAGATGTGGATCTACGGAGCATATGATTAGGGATTGCCCATTGATAGTGACTAGCTCAGCTCGCCAGGCTGGGAGGCCAGCTCCTTATGTTCAGAGAGGCAGAGGTAGAGGTCAGGGTGTTGTGAGTGGCACTGGGAGTCAGAGGCCGATTTCAGAGTCAGTGGATAGACCGAAGGTTAGAACGCCGGCGAGGGCCTACGCTATCAGGACCAGGAAGGAGCAGGATGCTCCAGACGTCATTGTAGGTACTTTCTCCATCTTGGACACTTTTGTACTTGCTTTGATTGATCTGGGCTCAACGCATTCATATATATGTATACATGTGGGTAGACTGGGTAGTATGCATGTTGACACCCTAGAGCTCAACATTAAGGTTAGTAGTCCTTTGGGTCAGAGTGTCGTAGTTGACCGTATGTTTAGAGATTGCCCTATAGTCATTCATGGGTATGTATTCCCGGGAGATTTGATAGAGTTGCCTTTTCGAGAATATGATGTGATTTTGGGTATGGATTAGCTATCTTGCCATGGGGTGATTGTGGATTTTAGACGTAAGAGGATCACACTTCAGACCTCGTCTGGAGAGGAGATTGTAGTTATGGGGGAGAGGATGGATTACCTCTCTAATGTTATTTTAGCCAGTACTGCTAGGAGGATGATACAACATGGCTGCGAGGCATTTTTAGCCTGTGTACTTAAGCCTGTGCAGAGATCTCCTAGTGTAGATGAGATTTCGATGGTATGTGAATTCTCAGATGTGTTTCCCGAGGAGTTACCTGGCTTACCTCCTGTGAGAGAGGTCGAGTTTAGCATTGAGGTTATGCCGGGTACCGCACTGATATCTATTGCTTCATATCGGATGGCTCCTACTAAGTTGAGAGAGTTGAAGGTCCAGATTCAGGAGTTGCTTGACAAGGGTTTTATAAGCCCAGTGTATCCCCTTAGGGCGCTCTAGTGTTGTTTGTGAAGAAGAAGGATGGTGCTTTGAGATTATGTATCGATTATAGACAGCTTAATAAGGTGACAGTCAAGAATCATTATCCATGGCCTTAGATAGACGATTTGTTTGATCAATTGAGAGGGGCCACTGTGTTTTTGAAGATTGATTTGAGATCAGGGTATCATCAGTTGGGGGTTAGAGAGTCAGATGTGCCTAAGACTTCTTTCAGGACTCAATATGGGCACTATGAGTTTTTGGTGATGCCATTTGGGTTGACTAATGCTCCAGCAGTATTTATGGATCTGCTAAACTGGATCTTCCATCCCTATTTGGACCAGTTTGTGGTAGTGTTTATTGATGATATTTTGGTGTACTCTCCAACTAGGGAGGATCATGATCACCACCTGCGGATAGTTCTGCAGACTTTGAGAGATCGGCGGTTGTATGCTAAGCTCAGTAAGTGTGAGTTTTGGTTGACTGAGATCGCCTTCTTAGGCATATTGTCTCTATAGAGGGTATTCGGGTATATCCGAAGAAGATAGAGGCAGTGCTTGATTGCAAGCCACCTAAGAATGTCACAAAGATCTGCAGTTTCTTAGGTTTGACTAGATATTACACGAGATTTGTTAAGGGGTTTTCCCTTATTGTCGCCCCTTTAATTAGACTTCTCCGTAAGGATGTTCATTTTGAGTGGTCTGATAAATGTCAAAGTAGTTTTGAGAGGCTTAAGGCGATGCTTACTGAGGCTCCAGTTTTGACACAGCCAGCTCCAGGCAGACCATATGACGTTTATAGTGATGCTTCGCATAATGGTTTAGGTTGTGTGCTTATCTAGGAGGGCGAGGTAGTTGCTTATGCTTCTCGACAACTTAAGTCACATGAGAAGAACTACCCTACCCATGATTTAGAGTTAGCAGCGATTGTGTTTGCCTTAAAGATTTGGAGGCATTATCTGTATGGTGAGAGATGCCACTTGTACACGGACCATAAGAGCTTTAAATATCTGCTTACGTAGAGAGAGCTTAGCCTGAGGCAGCATATATGGTTAGAGCTACTTAAGGACTATGACTTCACCATTGATTACCACCTGGGTAAAGTGAATGTGGTTGCTCATGAACTCAGTAGAAAGGCATTGGTTGCTCTTTGTGCTATAAATGCACGCTTATCTATGGCTAGAGATGGTGCTCTTATAGCAGAGCTTGTGGTGAGACCTAGCCTACTTCAGTGGATTAGAGAGGCAAAACAGTGTGATGAGACTATTGCCTTGTGGAAAGGCTTAGTCAGAGAGGGTAAGAGGAAGAGATTTGAGATTAGAGATGACCACTTGTACTTTGGGGATCGGATTTGTGTGCTTAAGATTTTGGAGCTAAGGAGGAACATCTTGGAGGAGGCCCATAGTAGTCTGTATTCTATGCATCTAGGTAGTGATAAGATGTATCAGGATTTAAGGATGTAGTATTGGTGGCCGACTATGAAGAGGGACATTGCGGATTTTGTGTCGAGTTGCTTGACCTGTCAGCAGGTTAAAGCAGAGCATCAAGTCCCGTCGGGTTTGCTACACCCTATCTCTATTCTGGAGTGGAAATGGGATAGGATTACCATGGATTTTGTGATTAGGTTGCCTACTACACCTAGGAAGAAAGATGTTATTTGGGTTATAGTCGATAGATTGACTAAGTCAGCGCATTTTCTTCCTGTTAGGATCGACTACACCATGGAGCAGTACGCAGAGCTCTACATTGATGAGATTGTGAGACTTCATGGAGTTCCTTCTTCCATTATCTCTGACAGAGATTCGAGGTTTAATTCGAGGTTCTGGAAGAAGTTATATGAGGCCCTGGGTACTAGACTGCATTTCAGCTCAGCCTTCCATCCGCAAACAAATGGTCAGTCAGAGCGGGTGATTGAGATTCTTGAGGATATGTTGAGGACTTGTGTGATTGAGTTTGAAGGCAGTTGCGAGAAGGATATTCAGCTGGCTGAGTTTGCCTATAATAATAGTTACCAGTCAAGTATTCAAATGGCTCCATTTGAGGCTTTATATGGTAGGAAGTGTAAGACACCTCTATGCTGGATGGAGCGTAGTGAGGGTAAGTTAGTAGGTCCGAATTTGATCTGTGATACAGAGGATAAGGTTAGAGTCATTCAGGAAAGGCTAAAAGAGGCTTCAGATCATCAGAAGTTAAGAGAAAGGACATTAAGTATTCAGTGGGTGATAGGGTGTTCTTGAAGGTCTCTCCATGGAAGAATATTTTGAGATTCGATAAGAAGGGTAAGCTTAGTCCTAGGTTTATAAGTCCATACGAGTTCCTAGAGCGTGTGTGACCCTTAGACTATAGACTAGCTTTACCACCAGACCTGGATTGTATACATAATGTTTTCCATGTATACATGTTCTGGAGATATAGATCAAACCCCTCGCATTTTATTTCAGCTGAATTCGTTACCATCAAGCCGGATTTGACATATGAGGAAGAACCCATAAGATACTTGCTAGGGAGGTTAAGGAATTAAGGAATAAGAGAATACCTCTAGTGAAGGTCCTATGAAGGAATCATAAGACGGAGGAAGCTACATAGGAAAGAGAAGACCTTATGCGACAACAACATCCTCAGTTATTTACATCAGGTAAAATTCGAGGACGAATTTCTTTTGGGGGGGGGGGGGGGGGGGGGGAGATTAAAAGTATATTTTTTATATGTTTTTAAGGGTGCAAAAAAATTTTTTATTAGTGGGTTTAAAATGGTGGGTGGGGCGGGGATATT
>CANUEP010045614.1:0-13695 GCA_947857235.1 Jatropha podagrica | reverse complement strand
AGAAAATGGAGAAGAAGGAGAGCTTGAAGTTGGCGTGGAAGATGGAGATGGAAGGAGAGAGAAGGTGTTGATGGGTTAAGTAGCAAAGTCAAACTTTGCTTCCTTGGTTTATGCTAAATCAATGGCCATGATCAAGTCTTAGGTAATCTCAACTAATGGCTCCAAATATTCCTCAAATAATTCATTTTCAAATATTATTTAACTCCTCAATTTAATTAAATTAACTCCTAAAAAATAATTCACCATTTATTCCTCAATATACCACAATAAAAATAATATTCCCTAATTGCCGCAATTCTCTGAAAATATTCATGAAATATTCTCTACCCACCTGAATCATGCAAACATGCTCCAAAAATATTAATTATAATAGTAGACACGTGTGGTAATTTTTTTGGACCGAAATAATATCAAGTCCTGGACTGATGATACTATTCACAGACCGGTAAGCACTATTACCAACACAAAAAAAAACTCTAAAAAATGGACCGTTACAAGCTCAGTTGAAGTATAGCCTTAATTTGTATGAGTCAACCTTCAAACAATAAATTAATTATGCAAAATCAACGGTGATATTTACCCCTAATACTAAAGCCGTTGAATGCATCTCGGTTTGTCAAGCTTTTGGTGTGCATGAGGTGGAGTCACTTGGTAATTATCTAGGAATGCCTTCCATTGTATGTCACAACTCGAAATCATGGGCCAGATTGGCACTGGGATCTAAGTAAGCTTAAGGGCCCTAAGGCCTGTAGTAAGCCTAAACTATGAAAAACCTGTCCCTATAAACATTTGACTTTAGAAACAATTAGTCCATATTGTGACATTAATCAGAAACCAGTCAAGTAATAATCCTGGCCCAGCCTCAAGATCATACAAAACTCATAGCTTAGGCCTGTCTATATGTACAAAAATATATTTTTCATAAAATCCACTGTTCATAATATGAACAAACTATTTCTGTCATAAATTGTCAAGATAGCTGAAAAACACTCCATAGGATAACTAGTCAACAAACTGTAAATTTTTACATAGTCGGATATAAATCCATCATCCTAAACTGCATAACCAAATAAATATATATGCAGAATATTCGAAAACATCATACAATCAATATACACTAACATTATCAAAATTGAATTTAATATTGAATCTTTGTGAAGGAAGAAGCAGACTCTTTATAAGTCGGCAAGATGTCTGTTTTTTGAAAAGATTTATGGAAGGGGGTGAGTTTCGCAAACTCAGTGAATAATAATAAATAATCCATAACTATACAATCAAGCAAAATGCTTCCATAATTTATGAAATGGATGCACATTTAACAAGAACGTGTCATAACATCAGCACATTCAATATATCACCTTCAAATAATCACAACATGTGAAAATTGATAAGTGGTATCACAAATCCACCCACCAGCCATTAGCCTGATTTTTCCATTATTATATATATATATATATATATATATACATATATCAAGAAGTTGATCCCCTATAGCTCTAATGGTCCCATTGTGAACCACGTCATCCCAATTTTCAACCAAATACAAAGCACATCATTATCACATTGCAATTAATCCAACAGTTCAACAAATACAATAAATCATATGTAATTTATGAATGTAATCATATGTTGTAATTATATATTATTGTAGAACTTTAGTATTATATTTATAAGATGGATAATATCAATAATATAATAACAATAAAGTTTAGAACTAAAGACTGACTGTATTTAAATTATATAGGGAGTATGATACATGTATGAAATACGTGTATGTAGATGATGATATGCAATATTTATTAATATTCATCGTGATAGTACGATATTTAAATTCTAGTCTAGATTCTGACTTGGAGGAGCAATAGATGAGCTCAGATGATCTAAAGAATTTAAAAATATGGAAAAGAATTCATCAGATAATTGACCAAAGTAAAAATAAAAAAATATGAAATTAATCTAATAAATTACATCCTAACCTAATGCTAGAACTAATCTAGACTCTGCACTATCCACCAGCTAAATATCGATTAATTCAATTTCCTATTATAACCTTCAAAATAATCTAATTTTACCACCATTAAAATTCAAACAATAGTAGTCCAATTTCAGATAAATATTATCCTTCCACCAATAAATTTCATTTTTACTTAATTCAATTATAGTCTCCATATACTCATCAATTGTATAAATTTATTTACCCTTTTTGATCCTTAATAATCGCAAAAATATAATTCTACATTTAATGACTCTATTCCTTAGTTCTAATAACCTCGACATATATTTATACTTCCATTTGTGAAAAAAAATCTCAGCAAGCTAGAAATAATATATTCCTTCTTATATACTGTCCAATTCTAGTCTTTTAATTCAAATTCAAAATACACCAACAATTCGTCATTTTTAATTCACAACATATATCCAATCAATTCTACCAAAAATTCATTTTATATATACCTTATAATAATTCCATTAAAGTCCTTAATTAGCTTTATTTAATAACCTAAATTTCTTTAATTTAATACATTCTCTTCCTAAATTAATATTTACCAATCTTTCAATTAAATCCTACTGCCATTATTCTATTCTAACCAAAATTCTCTAACTTTACCATATTATTCTCTATAACTTATTTTATTCCATTAAAATCTTAATAATTAATTCAACTACCAAAATAATTTGAATTAACCAAAATCTATTAGTTTTAATCCCTTATTAATCTAAATCAACTTAATAAATTTATTTAGCTAAAATCCAACACTCTAAAATATTTCTGTAATTGTATATATGTTCTAATAATATTTTGATTTGGCAATAAGATTGATAGTAATCTGATTTGTCAATGATATTAATAACGTTCTTATTTAGTTTTGAGATTGCCATCCATTTGTTATGGTATATATTCTGATAATATTCTGAAATAATAGATATTCTCTGAATTTATCTAATATGGAATATATTTTGAATTCATTATGATATAGTTTATGTCTTAATGAAGTTTCAATGAAGTGTACATTTGAAATATGAAGAAATATGATCATTAATACCTAAGTGTTTGTATACCATATATTAAGTTTCGAACAGAACCTTTTGAGATTACTTAACTGCTTGCTATGTGAATAAACACCTATATGGGTTTGCTGTTATATATATTGATTGAAGTGATTTTCTGTAATGCAAGTAAAATTGTATATGAGTTGATTATGGGTTTTTGTCTAGAAACCATGGTGATATATATATATATATATATATATATATATATATATATATATATATATATATATATATATTTATGTATGTATATTATGATGATGTGTATGGTTTCAGCGAACTGTGCCTGTTTGCTATGTGATGCATATATATTGTTGAGTACCATTGAGTTTTATACTCAGCGCGATGTTTTTTTAACTTGTGTAGGTTGAAGTCGTTTGCTGTGGATCTCGAGTACATTTGTCCAGAGAGGAGATCTTCTACTTTTAGACTAGAGTGTGAGTCTATATTACAGACTCCTGACATGTGTTAGGTTTATAATAATGGGAGCATTGCTTTGATTGTGGGGCTTATATTCTATCTAAACACAATTGCTTTTCTTTCTTTTTATTCCTTTAAACTCTCTGAGGATTTTGATTTGTTCCTTAAGGACTTGAACTTTTACTTTGAGATTGGACGTTGGATATCTTGGAATCTATTAAAGTTGGATTTGAGGATGTTTCCTCTTGAGATTCGTTTTATTGAATTGGAATACTAAATATGTGTAAAGGACTCCTAAGAACTTACTATCATCTTGATAGTGTTTTATTAATGGGTTTCTCCAGTTTTCTTAAATTGGATTTTCAAAGGGAACACTTAAAATTTTCTAAAGGATTTGCCTAGCTTTTCGTAAGTGTTCAATGGGATACCATTACTATAATTAAAGGTTTTGAATTTTCCTCGAATTTTTATAACCGAATTGTTTAGGCAAATTTGGGTTAGTAAGACTTTCGCTGTACATTTTAAAGATTGTAAACTGAGCATTTGATTACTATATTATGTCTTTATTGATACTAGTTCTCTAATAATAAGTAAGCCTGTACATGCCTCTGGCACATAATGCAACATCTCCTATTCTGGTTCTATGAGATCGAAAAGGGGGTGTTACAATAATATTCACAAGCATTAAAGTAAATAATCAGCAAGTAAAAGACAGAAACGATAAAGTGCTTGTAAATTAAAGGACAATTATTTTGAAGACAAAATTTAAAGGCTTAACAAGATTTCAACTCATTGCCTTGATGTTCACCCTTAAGGATGAACAAATCCACCAATCACTGCTCTCAATCTTGTTTCTAGATCCATATATGACCTAAAATCTATTATGAATCATTTAAGGTCGGAGCTTGGTCACTAGAATTCCGAATTAGGACATTTATTAAAATTTTATACATTAAGTGCCAATAAATGGTCGTGCGCCACAGGGTACTGTAGCGTACACCCCATGCTTATGGCGCACGACACATGTAGTGGCACAAGGCCTTTCCTAGATCAAGAAGACATCTGTGATTCTTGGGTGAAAATAGGGTTTTCTAGGCAGTTGTGATGCGAGCCATAGGGAAGTGGCGCGCGCCACATGTAGTGGGGCATGCCACTATGATTGGCCTTGCTCCATAGAGGTGCAGAAGCCCCTATTTGGTTTATCCTAGGTTTTTTTTCACAACCAGACCTAAAAATGGCATTTTAAATGCAAAAAAAAGGGAGAGAATGACTAAAATTTCTCAAAAATTACCTTTCATGATTTCCTTATGGATTAGCTTAGAAAATTGATGAAGAGAAACCTAATACTAGGTCCTTGATCCAATATTCTGTGAATGAAGATTAAAGTTTGTGTTTTTGGGGATCTTAGATTGACCACAGGGGTTTTTGATTAATTAATAACTAATTCTTCAATCCAAATCCAAGGTTAACATAAGTTGCCTTTAGATTTCTGGGTTGAGTTTTCAAAATGAAAGAGTCTTCCCTTAGCCTCTCCAAAAATCCTCCCTTTAGCACATCCCCAATGCCTATTTATAGGTGAGGTTCGGTGGCCTCATTTTAAGGCTGATGTGGCAAAAATGCCATTGTCGGCCCCCGCGATGGGACCGGGTCTATTTTTACCAATCGGACCAAGCAGCAAGTAAAATGAGGCAATGCACTGAGAAGTGCATCGGGTAGGCTTGACACACTTTTTAGGCTCGATTTCATTACAAAACACCTCGTAATCTAAAAAAGTAAAAATGGCTAAACATGTAGATAATCTCAGCCGCGAACCATTGATCTGAAATCCAGGGCAATCGGGAACCCTAATCCAATTTTGTGTAAAAAATGGTGTATCATCAATGAACCTTTTAGGGGCAAAATTTAAGCGTCTAGAATGTTGAAGAGATTTCGAAGTGTTATATATGAGGTAGTTTACAATTTAGAAAATTTAAAACTCTATCTATTTAACTATTTAATAAATCTTAAAATCAACTAGATAGGCTAGTTATTTATAATATCGTCTTATTTAGTTAATTTAATCTTATTTTGTGTACATGTTAACCTGGTTTTTTTTCTTAACTAGTATAAGCTAGTTATTTATTTAAACAATTAAATAGGGTAACTTTTATATATTATTATATATTAGTGTATACAATCTTGTTTGTTTACTTTTTTATGTATATTTAAATTTTAAAACCAACTAAATAGTATAATTTTTTGTATTTATCTATATAAAAGTTTTATTAGATATTATATATTACTTAGGATAAGATAATGTTTTACTATTTAGTATCCTACATATTATACTATTTTATAATTTAAAATCCTATTAAAGAGAGGATAATCGTTTAGTATATTAATTATTTTACTATTTAGTAGCCTATGTATTTTACTATTTTGTAATGTAAAATTCTATAAAAGAGGGTAATTGTTTAGTGTATTTATTATTTTACTATGTAGAGAATTTAAAAATCTATCAAATATGCTAAGTGATTAACTATTATAATTGAAAATCTAATATTTAAAGGTATTTAATTAGAATTTTGACTCTAAGTATCCTATAAGAATCGATTCTCTAATTTTGGTGTTCCAGCACGAATCACATTTGGGTACGATGTTTTGGAATTACAGTACAGGGGCCAAATCACCGAATTAAGTAACAATGATTGGGTATACTAGGTCGGTGTGTATGATACGTCGTTAGAGATGGTTGAGAATAGCAATGATAGAGTGCCGTAATAACTTTGCCTTGAAATTAAGGATTTTGACAAGGAAGGCTCAGGAAGTTGCAAATAACTGTTATGATACGTAAGTATTATGAAAATGGTTTGTGGAAATCGTAAGTCAAGTGTTTTTATATAAAAAAAAATTAACAACAAAAACATATTTTTTTAATAAAAGGAATAAACAATCAACTGCTGACCTGCTCTTAGTTTCCTTAAAGAAATGCTCTTAATCGAAAAAGAAAGAATAGTCAAAGCTACTAGTTGGCTCTTACTAGTATTTTTCACTACAACAAAACTTTCATTACTTCTCAGATCTTCATCTCTTTTTCCTTGAAACATGGTTGATGCACTTATTTCCAGAATCTTGCAGTAGCTAGGCCAAATCACAGATAGAGAGATGTAGCAAGATGTGAAACTAATAGTAGTTATGGAGTAACAAGTCCAAAACCTAACTAATCTCTTTAAGGCGATCCAAGCTATTATTGAAGATGAAGAAAAAAGACAACATAAAGAAATCACTATCAAAAGTTGGCTAGCCAAGCTCAAAGATGTAGCTTATGATATGGATGATGCTTTAGATGAGTGGAGCACTACAATTTTTAAATGGAAAATAGACGACTTTGGAAATTCAAATTCTCTATTAATGTTATTGCCTAAGACTAAGAAGAAGGTAGTAAGTTCTTCATTATCATTTCCTTATTTTTGTTTCAATTTTGGTCAAGTAATTTTAAGGCATGATACAGCCTTTAAGATTAAAAGCATTTAGTGAAAAAGTGGATGCAATTGCTAAAGAATCTTTATTCTACCATTTTAGTAGTAGTAAAGAAAATGATAATAGGGATAATAGAAAACTTGGGAGACTAATGATTACCTCTTCTATTGGAGTATCTAGGGTTTATGGTCAAGATAAGGATAATGAAATTTTAGTGAGCAAGTTATTGTTTGAAATTGATCAAGAAGCAGGAGGAATCGATGTTATTTCCATAATTGGGAAAACTATTCTTGCGCAACTTGCCTACAATGATGATGATGTTAAAGTCCATTTTAAGAAGAGAATATGAGTTTGTGTCCCTAAACCTTTTTTATCAAGTAAGGATTCCAAAATTGGCTGAATTGCAATCTCTTTTACAAAATATTTCAAAATTTATTAGGGAAAGAAGGTCTTTATCATACTTGATGACGTATGGATCAAGATTATAAGGAATGGGAGACATTAAAATTCTGTTTAAGGTGTGCTGGCTCGAGGAGTAAAATTTTGGTGACCAACTGGTAAGGAAACAGTAGCGAAGAAGATGGAATCCACTTATCTATTTCACATGGGAGAACTATCAATGCATGAATATTGGGCTTTGTTTGGTCAGGTGGCACTTTATGGAAGAGGTAAGGATGAGTGAGAATTTAATGGAAATGACTAGGAAAATTGCTAACAAATGCAAGCAATTGCCTTTACAGCAAAGACTAGGAGATCTTTTGTAGTTGAAAAAATCTAAAGAAGAATGGAAAAATGTTTTAGCTGGTGAATTATGGGAACTAGAAGAGCTAGAAAGGGGTGTATTTCCTCCTTTGCTATTGAGCTACTATGAATTACCTACTGCAGTAAGACGATGTTTCTTGTATTGTTTGGTATTCCCAAAAGACTATAAGATGTAGAAAACTAAATTGATTAATTTATGGATGGCTCATTGCTATCTTTGGGGAAATGAGATGGAGTTAGTTGGTAAAGGGTACTTTGAAAACTTAGTAGTTCATTCATTCTTCCAACATTTTGAGGAGGTTGAAGAAGTAGGATGTTTTAAGATGAAAAATTCAAGATGCATTATGTTGTTCATGACTTTGTTCAATTTTTGATGAAGAATGAATGTTTTAGGTTGGATTTCAACGTCATAAAAAACCATGAATAGGCTTTTCACATAAAAAATCTCATTTTTTAAATGTGATGTTTGATGAAGGGACCCTGTCTGTCAAGACCAAAAGCGCTTCAATTCATGGAGTACTACCAAATTTATTTATGCACTTTACGTGTCTAAGGTCAATAGTTTCAAGTGAATCTTCCATCGAAGAAGTTCCAAGTGAAGTGGGAAAATTGATCCATTTGAGGTACCTCAACTTGTCTTAGAATGTTGCTTTGGAGGCAGTGCTAGAAATAGTGAGTAATTCGTGTAATTTACATTGTTTGAATCTCATTTTATGTATATCTTTAAGAAGATTCCCCTACAGAATGGAAAATTGACCAAATTGAGACATCTACAAATGATTGGTTCATGTGTAAGTTTCATGCCAAAAGGACTGGGGTGGGGAGTTTAAGTTGTCTTCAAACATTATCTTATTTCATAGTGTGTAGTGGTGAGAATGAAATGAAAGTTACTAATCTTGTAGAACTCAAGAACTTGAACAATCTTTGGGGGAATCTGTAGATGAAAAATCTAGGAAATTTAGTAGATGAAAGGGAAGCTCTAAATGTGGAACTCAAAAATAAGAAAAACCTTCATGGTTTGTTTTAAGACTTTGCTAAAGAGGAGATAGGAGTGCCAGTGAATGATGATGATTTAATTGAAGTATTAGAAGCAACGTTAGAGTTTGAATTTTTATTGATAGGTGCTTATAAAGGAACCTCATTCCCCAACTGGGTAATGTCATTAGTAAACCTCAAAGAGCTTGAGATTATTAAAAAAAAATAAGTAAAGAAACTTTTTGGTTATGGAAAAACAAATGAACTAAAAATTGATGGATACATTGATGCCATAAGATAAAACACATGGAAAATTAACTTTAGTGGAAATAGGAGATTGTTAGTTATATGGCTTATAATCAATTAGATTGGTTATATTTTGAATATAATATTTCATGTAATAAATATTTTATTATTAATAAAAGGCACTTATTTATTTTTTATATTCTATTTATTGAATCTTAGTAAAAGATAAAGTCCATGAGACAATATTGTTTTGTAAAACAAATTATAATGTGATTATAATTATGAGTTTTATTTTGCATTAAAGTAATGTCTCTAAATGTAACGCCCTAAAATTTTAGATCTCAAAATGGTATTATTTGGTTCGAGTAAAGAATGATATCGACCGAAAGAGAAATAATATTGAACATAATTAATATTTATAGAGTTAATTAGATTTTATGTGATTGATATTAATTAATTAAAGTTAAGATATAAATTTTTCATGACAAAGTAAGTAATAAATTATTGGTGAATAGTAGTTTATCGGTCTATGAATAGTATTATAAGTCCAGGACTTCATAATATTTTGGTCCAGAAGAATTACTATAGATGCTTAATATACTTGGAGTATATTTATATGATTTAAGTGGGTGAAAAATATTTCATGAATATTTTTGGAGAATTTAAGTATTTAATGAATAGTATTTTACAGTGTAGTGTATTAAGGGAAATTGAGGAATTATTTTTATGGAGTTAAGTCAATTAATTGGTGGAGTTTAATAATATTTGAAAGAGAATTATTTGGTGAATATTTAGAGCCCTTGGATGATAATACTAGAGACCAAATCCTAGCCATCCATTTGACATAAAATGAAGTAGCCAAGTTTGACTTTGCTACTTAAAAACAACACTTATCTATCACTATTCCTTCTTCTTCTTTCTCCCATCCCCAACGCCACACTCTCCCTCATTCTCCTCCATATTCTTTCATTTTCTCTACTACTAAACTACCCAAAATTAAGTGAATTAAATCAAAGTTTAGTAATAAGACTTCAAGAATTAAGCATAAAGGAGTGGTATTTGGTGATAGAATTCAAGAAATTGGAGTTTATTACAAGTTCAAGTAAGTTGTCATTTTTGACTATAATGGTTTAATTAAGTAGTTCATAGCTAGATATGTTAGATTAGGCACTAAATCATGGTTCATCTTCTCCTTTTGTCATTTTTTGATTTTAATGATTATTTTTCCTACTTTGAAGAGGTTGGAGAACCATCTTCTAAAGGAAAGGCAAAGGCTAAGGAATAAGGCTTTCTAAGCCTATTCAACCTTGTTTTCAAGGTTACTACACTAATACTCTCATTCCCCTTTCATTTTCTTTAAGTTTCCAATTTTAAGGTTTTGAATGATTTTTTATGATTTTGTGAATTGTGTTGGGAAATTGCTTAATTGATTGTTTTTATATGATTTTCTATGATTTCTAAGCATGAAGGAATGCTTGAATGGGGAGAGAAATCTCTCCTTCCCCTTCATCTATAAATGGCCGAACCTCCTTAGGAGGAAGGGCCTTGAGTTTTGCTTCAAGCCTTGGTTTTCTTTTCAATGTTAATGTATTTTTGAATGATTTACAAGTATGGTAGAGTGTATATTTGGAAGGGAAATAACCCCTTTCCTACCACACCAAGAGTGGCCGAATCACTTAAGGTGAAGGGTCATTTGTTTTCTTAGGTTTTTATGCCTGAATTTGACTCTAATGAGTTTGATAATAAGTAAATTAGAGGTGGTTTAATCGTCTACTTTGAATTCTAGTGTTTAAGAGTTTTTCAAGACTTAAAGAAGGTTTTGAATGTGTAAGAATGGGTTTTAAGTTCAATTGTTTTAAGTAGTGATTTTAATGGTTTTGAGGAGTGATTTTGATTTAGTAATTAAGATTTTTGATGGAGGAAACTATTCCCCCTTTGTTTTCATAAAGAGGCTGAACCTCCTTCTAGTTGGTAAGGCATGATTTCTCCCTTTTAAAGCTTGGTTTTAGTCTTTTATGTTATTTTAAGTATATATATTTTGAGTATGTAAGCTTTGAATTCCATTCGTATGAAAAATGAGAATTTTTGGCAAGTTGTAAGTCAAAACAAGGCTTGGCTTATGTTTCTTTTTCTTTCTTTAAGTTGGTTTTATGTATTTCTTGATATATTGAATCTGTATATTTGATAAGTATAAGTTTTGACAAGTATAAGTATGAAAATTGGATAATATTTTGAAGTAAAAATGTTTAGGCTTTGAAATGTTTTGCTAAATGTTGATCTTTAAGTATTTTAAGCTATGTATATAAAGGTATTATGAAAGTATGGTTTTTGCTTGGACATGAGTGGGTTTTGGTTGAATTTCACAAGTTGTAAGTTAAGAAATTTTGAAATAATAGGTACTAAGTTATGAAATATTTTGCTAAGGAATTATGAATAAGAAATAAGATTATTTTATAAATAAATGGATTTGTTTTGGGCTCTTATGTACTTTGGTTGAAATGTGGTATGATACGATTCATTTATGTAAGATGAGCATGCTCAGCTTTAATTTCATTATGATATGATATGAGCTATGATTATATGCTAGGATCTGGATGTCTTATGTTTAAGGGGACGTGCTTATTATGTATAAGTAGGCTTTAATGTCTTTATGTTATAGTTGGCGACCTAAGGCCAAATATGTTATGATACGAAATCAAATCTACTATTGTTTCTCCTAGTATATTTGAGCCCCAAAGATATAATGAAAGTAATGAAACATATTTTTGAAATGCTAAAAAAATACTATTGCTATGTTTTAATTAAAAGTATGGAAATGTATTTTAAATGAACACTTTATATATATTTATGATTTTGATAACTTATGGTTAAGTTTTCATATGACTCATGTTTTAAGTATTTTTAATATAATTGGAATTTTATGATTTATTTCTAAGCATTTTATATGAAATATGTTCAAGTATTTTATTTAGCACCACTGAGTGATATACTCAGCGCGTCGATATTTATCATGTGCAAGTTAGGGACAATTGGTGCTACTCGAGGACCGGAGGCTTAGCATAAGAGAAGGAAATTTTATTTTGAGTATGACATGTATAGGATATATTATGGCATGTATTAAAATATTGTAAGAGATTGAGTTGTATACATTAAGTTGTAAATTAATGAAGTTTGTAATTAATTAAGAAATATCATTTTTAAATGAATTCAAATAGTATGATTGTTAGTAATTGATTTTGCGAATGGATGACATCATAATGTGATAATACCTAAGATTGCTTATGTGGATATTTAGAAGTGTTGCGTAACTATTATATTGACTTGGAGTTTTGGGGTTTGGAGGAATAAATATTGGAAGTGTATCTATTTTTTTCGTGTGGTGAGTTGATTTTTAGGAAAAACTCTTGCGAAATTTTCGTAGGAATTTCCTTAAGTTTTTATATTTTTAAAAAAATATTACTTGCCTCCTCATGAAAACTTAGCCACTTTTAATATATGATTTAAGATTATTAAGTAAGATAAGACGGTGCTCCGACACCGAATGTGGCGCTCGTCGTCGGGTCCTCCGAAATTTGGTTATGGGTGTTACACTAAATATTTATGGTCAATGTTCTACTCATTATTGAATGATGATTAGAGTTTGATACTATTACTTATTATGTTCTTTCCTCAGGAAAATAGTTGTTCTCATAAGCTATGATAAATTTGATGTCTAGAACTAATATGTAAGTGCTTGTTATTTGAACAAGTCCACTAAATTAACCTGCATGAGAATTTCACATGTAGAGTTACCTATGTCTATGAAATACTAAAGTTGTCATGGCCCTGACCTGGTTAGTATTGTCCGCTTTGGGGCCTTCCGTACGAGTACCCCTCACGGCTTTGTCCCTTGAGTGTCCCATTTGGTAATTTTACACCCAAATCAATGATATTTGGGAACCTACCCGTGAGCTCCATGTCCCATTTTTCATGTTTATCTTCATCTTCTTCATTTTCTTCCTTTCCTCATCCATCTTCCTGTCAATTTTAATGGTAGAAAAAGGAAGCTAAAGAAGAGTTCAAGCTTTTTGGAGCAAAGGTTTGATATCTCTTTTCATTTACCATTTTCTTTGCATGAGAATTTGTATGGTGTGTTGATAATGAGACAATATATTGTTTCATGTTGAGTGGGAGGACTGGTAATGGTGAGAAAACAGGGGATGGATAGAATAAATGAAGTAAATATTGAGTTTATGCTGAAACAGGTTTTGCTGGAAATTTTACCAGTAACTTCATCTTGATTTTGACCCCATTTGACGATGGAATTAGGAAGTGTCATAGAAGAGTTATTTGTTCCTCTATGTGTTATCTTTACATGGGTTTTTGAATCGCTCAAATCTGAGTTGTATATTGGGAGATATGATGAAAAGAGTGCAGACTGCGCAGGCTGGAAAACACGTCGCGCGCTCGCAAATTTTCATTGTGCGCTCGCGAATTTGGCCTGGAAACTCACTGACTCTCATTTTTGCATCTCGCGCTCGCGAATTTCATTGCGCGCTCGTGAATTTGGCCTAGAAACTCACTGACTCTCATTTTTGCATCTCGCGACTTTGCAAGGCGCGCTCGCGACTTGTGTTTTCATGCATTTTTGGACTTCATTTTCAATGCAATTGGATTCCTTTGCTCAACTTGTATGCCTCCAATCATTTTAAAACAAAAAGACAACATTAGAATATGTATCAAAACAACATGAAAGCATGCAAATGATGTGAAATCAAGTAAACATTATGATTTATGAGGTTATGA
>CANUEP010045544.1:0-15052 GCA_947857235.1 Jatropha podagrica | reverse complement strand
AAAATGGGACATGGAGCTCACGGGTAGGTTCCCAAATATCATTGATTTGGGTGTAAAATTACCAAATGGTACCTAAAGTGACAAAAGGCTATAACTTAATACCCAAGCTTGATCTTTTAATGCAAATAAGTCCTAATCCTTATACTTTGATCTTTTTCTCTCATTCAAGTAAGTCCACTTATAAGCCCATTCTACCCCAACCGGGTTTGGTTCGACTCGACTCAACTCGACTCTATGCAAAGACTCGACTCGGTAGGATGTCACAAGGTATCCTTTATTGGATTCCTCCATGCTAAAGTATTTTAGCACTTTATCAATATGTGTGGATTTAGATAATCCTAATGGCCTATCAAATCTATCCATATAGATTTTAATACCAAGTATATAGGCCACTTCTCTAATGGAGAAATTCTCGGATGACCAAACTTTTATAGTAGTAGAATGCAATTTCCTATTTATTAACATACAAAATAAGAAATATCATCCCGCTCCCACTGACCTTCTTATACACATTAGGATCATCCATATTTTTAATGTAATCAAACTATTTTGATTATTTCATTAAAACAAATGTTCTTATTCTATGAAGGCTTGTTAAAGTCTACCATTGGACTTTTGCAGTTTGCATACTCTATTAAGAAAAACTTTTGATTCAAAAATCATTAGATTTTCTAAGTAAGAATGCAATTATTGTCATCAATATGACAAGTTCCATAATCACAATATGCTGCAATTGCAAGTAAAATGTCAAACATTTCTCCTTTATATTTGTTAGGTTCGAGTCTCCATAAAAAAGGTCCAACCTTTGTAGGAGTACGACTCATCCTAACAGATTTACGTCGTAGTTCTTTAACCAATGTATTTTGACTGTTCATATAATGTAACAATCTTCTGTTCTAGTTCCATTTTAATGTAAGTTTGAAGTTTTTAAACTTTTCAAGTTCTACCCAGTTCCCACTGCTTCCTTTAAAGATAAACATCTTTTTTAAAGAATAACACATTTTGAGATGAACATTTTCTCTCAACAGGTTGGCTAAAATAATATCCAATAACTTCTTTTGGATATCCCACAAACTTATATTTATCTGATTTAGCTCATAGCTTTATCAGATCCCAAACACTTCACATAAGCATGTTGATCCATATCTTATATGGAATCTTATCAACACATTTGGGTGGAACTAAATTTAAAAGGTATATCGCATTATTAAGGCTCATCTTTAAAAGATAATTCTGCAAGAGTAATCATGGATCGTATTATATCTAATAATGTACAATTCATATCTTATAATAAATAATTTTGAAAAACTCAAAGTAAATATTTTTACCTCTATCTGATCAAAATACTTTAGCTAGTTTCTCAACTTCATTTCTGAATTCGTTGAACTTTTCAAAATTCAGATTTATATTTCATTATATATACACACACAGCCATATCTAGTATAGTCATTAGTAAATATAATGAAACATTCATATCTACTTATGGCTTGGGCAGTAATTGGTCCACATACATCTAAATGTATTAGGTCCAATAATCTTTTGACATTTCACCTTTTCACATAAAGGGTGTTTTAGTCATTTTACCCATTAAACATGATTCACAAGTTTCACATGATTCATAAAAAGGTTCAAAGTAACCTTCTTTGTATAACTTAGTGATTCTTGTTTTATAAATATGACCAAGTCTACAATGCCGAAGATATGATAATTATTATCTATTTTAGATTTTTTGCTGTTTATGTTGATGAGGAATTTGTCAATAGAAACATTATAGAAATCAGCTATATTAATTTCAATTTCTTAAAATCATAAAAGAACAACCAGTGTTCTCAAAATAAATTTGAATCCAATATTCAAAGTCTAATATGAGACTGAAAACAATGTTTCTACCAAGTACTAAAATAAAATAACAATTATTTAATTCTAATACTAAGCTCAAATATGTTCCTACAGCTAATGCAGCAACCTTTGCTCCATAAGCTACACATAGGTCCATTTTTTTCTCAATTTTCTATTTTTTCTTTAGTTCCTGCAAGTTATTAATATGACAATCATATTAGGTATCCAATACCCAAGAACCTAAAAAAAAAAAAATAAAAGGATTAATTTCAACCATAAACATACCTGAAGCAAAAGCTTCTGCAAGCTTCTTTACTTTCACAGTTGCAAGATAATTCCTGCAGTTCCTCCTCCAATGGCCATCTTTGCCACAATGGTGGCAGGTTCCCTTTTCTTTAATTACACCTCCATTAGGCTTCAATGCCTTCTTCTTATTCTGCTTCTTCTTGGGCTTTTTCTTAGCCTTAGAAGACTGAACTAGAAGTATAGGAGCAGTATCCTTCTTAAGGACTCCTTCAGCAGTGGTAAGCATACCAAGCAACTCAGGTAAGGAAGCATCTACCTTATTCATATTAAAATTCAAAATAAAATATGAATAGCTGGGTGGCAAGGACTATAAGACTAAGTTGATACTCAGCTCATGGTCCATGGCAACACCCAATTGGCCCAATTTTTTAATATAGCCAATCATTTTTAGAACGTGGACATGAACTGAAGAGCCTTCTGCCATCTTACAGCGGAACAATTCCTTAAAGGTCTCATACCTCTCAGACCTACCTTGAGAGTCAAACAGCTCTCTAAGATGCAAGATGATGGTGCGAGAATCCATATTCTCATGTTGCTTTTGAAGTTCAAAATTCATGCTAGCCAACATCAAACATGTTGCCTGCTCATCGTCATCAGTATGACGTTTGTAGTTGTTCTTTTCTTCTTCAGCAGCATCATTAGTAGGAATATTAGGTATGTTCTTATCAAGAACATATAACCTCTTTTCTTGCTTGAGAACAATTCTCAGATTGCGATACCAGTCAATAAAGTTTGGTCAGGTCAATTTGTTAGCATCAAGTATGCTACGCAGGCATAGGTTATTCCTCATGGTGATAATTGATCTACAAATAGAGATATCAAGTATTAATTTCATGCAATACTAAATTAAATAAGGTCTTTAGTTTTAATTTAGCTCTCCCACTATTTTATTCAAATTAATAGCCCTTTCTATTAATTCAGAAAATCCAGCGTTTAAATCTCCTAGTAGGCTAAAATCCCAATTAACTCATATAACCTTAGATTTTCCCAACAAGTTATATTGAATTAATTTAGGTAAATAATGTAACTTATCAATCACATCCTTATGTGACTCTTAGATCAATTAAGTGACAACTCTTTGTCTAAACATATAAAATATGTTTCACTTAACTTTTGCCCTAATATTATATGATCATGAGTTTTCTCATCCAAATCATATAAATTAGTTAAGTAAAACCATTATTCAGATTATTTGATAGCATTAAACATGTTCGATTAAAAGTGACCTTGGATTTTTTCAACAAGCCAAATATAATAGAGCTCTGGTTTTCATACTATAACAATGGGTGGCAATCATTCATATTCTTAATATGTACTTAAAATTTTAATAAAGGATTTATTTTAAATTTTGATTGCAGGTCTCATGCTTTGGCATGATGGCATATCACATATCATAGATACATAAAATACACTCTTAGCATGCCATTCTAATTGGATGATTATGGACATTTCTAAAACTAATTCCCTTGGGCCATTAAGAAAATTAGATGGTCAAATATCCTAGGTAGCAGCTTCTTATATCTTCGTAAGACCCAATAACAGCTCATTGACTTAGACTCTCTAAGGCTCCATGTAATTTCTTCAATTCTTCTTTTCTTTTTGGGTTACAAAATAATATCCAATTTACATATTCTAATTATCTAATTATTACATAATTAAATAAAATAAATAATAAATTTTACAATCCATAATAAAAGAGAATCAGGACATGCAAATCCTATTTAAAAATTACATAAACCATTCAACCAAATATAATAAACCAATCACATAGGTCTTTTCTAATGTCCATAATCACCCATCATGCACAATAATCACATTAACTGCATTTAAATATTATCTAATAATAACATATATTAATTATTGGGCTCATGTGCTGAAAATAAAATTTTAACAATTAAAATTTTATATTTGATATTCTCAAAATCCATTTATGAATAAAATAATTTTATTCATATATCAAATCTCATTAAAAATAATTTTAGAAATAAAATTATTTCATAAATTAATTTTACTAATTCTAATCATATTAAAATTAATAAACAATTCAATTTATTCCCTAATCCAATTAAGAATAAATTCACAAAATAATTTTATTACAAATTAAACTCTTTAATTTCTTTTTCTAAAAAAATTAGAAAAATATTATATATTCAATTTTAGTCACTGACAATTAATTTTAATGGTCCTCAAAATTTAATTAATTCGAAATTAATTAAAATATATTCAATTAAAACTAATTTTAGGACTTAATTGAATATAAAATAAAACAGATTTGGACCCAAATGAAAAAACGGAAAACATAAAGGGACCAAGATGCAACTTTTGCATCATCTTCTTCAGACAGCACAAACGGTTTCGTTGGACGGGAAACCTAGCGCCGCCTTCAACCAGTCACCGACGGCGTTTGCTCAGCCAAAGGATGGTCCAGAGGTGGTCGAACCACCACGGACAGTACATCTCCGGCCTTGAGCGACACTATCATCGCCGGAAAGACGTGTTTTTCAAAACCTTTTTTTTTTCTCTTTGACCGCAAACAACCTCAGAGTCGCTGCAACATCCCTGACCTGTCGCCGGAGCACTCGCAGGGATGCAGCACGCGTCCAGACGAGCCGGATGCAAGGCTCCCGTCCGCGGCTCACGGCGGTCGGCGATGGTGAAGCAGTGAACATAGTTTTTCCGATTTGTTCCTCAATAACAATTTCAAACCAGTTTTTTTTTTTTTTTTTTTTTTTTTTTTTTTTTTTTAATTTCATTAAATCATATTTAATTGAAGAACAGATCTGAAAAATTCAACAAAACACAGATTTGATTTTATGTTGAAACACCAAATCTCAGCACATGAATTAATTCAAAATTAATCCCAATAATCAATATATTATTTTATACCTTAAACGTTTAGACTATGTTTTAATACCACTATTGAGTTTCAATATCAAATATGCGCAGCGGAATAATATAATTAAAATAAATTAATTATACCAACAGAGATCCGTTTAAACTAATAAGACAATAAAATTAGTTAAAAATAATACCCATTTTGCAGATTTTTCGATAAGATCCTCACCAACTTATTTTCACAAAAGCAAAACAAGCCGACAGCTTTGGAAGATATATAGCAAACAATTGTCCAAAGAGAGTTTTAATTTTCACAAATATTTACAGGTCATGATTGATATAAAAGCTCCCAATAGATTAACATGCTTGAATATTTAGCTCAACACAAAATGTTAGTAATGACAAAAAATAATATCATAATCCAAAAGCAGATTATCTTCTATGGCCTTTTTATAATAGTTCCCTTTGAGGAGCAAATAAGGCATTGGAGATCTAGAATTTTTACAAAGAATTTTGATTGGGATGACTCTTATTTTGTCAGACTAATTAAATTAATTACTGAAGATTCTTAGTAGAAGATCTATGGTACTAAAAAGGCACAAATCTCCATAGAGACCTTTTTTTATCTAATTCGTATTTTACGGATCTAATTCAATTATATAAAATGGAATATGAAGAAGAATTCGAAAAAGACATAACAAGAGGTAATGAAAAATCTATGAGCATACTTTGGTATCAATAAAAAAAGAGAAGTAAAAGAAAAATAAAAAAATTGTAGGATTTCAATTAGCAGACTGAAGAAAAATGCAAATCGAAGCAGTGCAAGGACCAAGAAAAATGTTGTAAAATTCCACTCAAAATGGTGGAGTCTCTTCTCATGTCTCCTATTAACAAACAAAGATCTCCCACATCCCGACAAGATCATATTCACTTCCACTCATAAATAAGTGTGATCCACGTGTTCTCCACTTATTTTTTAATACACTTGCCTAAATAGTAAAGAACCCATATGTAGGCGCTTAATGACTCAATGATGATGAAACGTTTTTAAAATAATTTTAGATTAGGATTTTGTATCGTTCTAATTTTCATACCAGTTGTCCGTGGCTAAGATAGTACACGTGTTTAACCATTTTTATTTTTTTAAGTCACCGCCTAATTTTCAGTCCCATTGGTGGCATTTTGCCATACAAGCCTTAAAATAGGGCAAGACATTATGATGATGAACCATTTTTAACATAAGTGTGGATCAAGATTCCCGATCGTTCCATTTTTTGGACTAATGGTTTGTGGCTGAGACAATACACGTGTTTAACCATTTTTATTTTTTTGGGTTATCGCTTGATTTTGAGTCCCACTGGTGGCATTTTGCCATATAAGACTTAAAAAAATAGGGCAACACATTCCTATTAGCCTATAAATAGGGCATTGGGAATTGTGTAGGGAGGAATTTTTAAATCTTAAGGAAACTCTACCATTTTCAAAACTCAACCAATAATCAAAGCAAAACTTGTGTTTCTACTTTTATCTAGGTTGTTATATAACTATCTTTGATTAAAAAACCCTTAAACATTGATTGAAAAGTCTATAAACACATTCATTTAATGCCAAACTCGGATTTTTAGGTAAGAAACCCAACACATTCATTTAAACTTGTGTTTCTACTTTTTTGGGTTTCTTTCATCCATTCCTACATAAATCTTTGAAAATCTTGAAAAAGGTAGTTTTTGAGGGCCATTAACATCTTTCTCCATCTTTTTTCTCTTTATTTTGGTGATAAATCACCATTCTTGAGCCTGGTTATGAGAAAAACTTGGGATAAATCAAAATAGGGTGTCTGCATTGAAGTGGAGTGCTGATAGTGGCATAAGCCATTATATGTGGTGTGCGCCACAAGCAAGTGGCTCATGCCACTTCTTCATAGACACTTTGTTTTCACTCTACGCTTTTCTAATTAGGGAATTGCCTAACACCACTATGTGTGGCACACGCCCCGTCCAAGTAGCACAGACCACTTCTCCTGTGGCGCCAAACACTTCATTTTAAAGGCCTAAATTGGTAAGTAACAAAAAAATGGACCCGATTCGGAGATCCAGTGGCAAAGCTCCAGGCTTTATTGATCCATAATGCATTTTTGTGCACAAATGGATTGTATAAACATCAATAAACAAGGTTTTAAGTAGTGATGGATGTTCTTGTTCATCATTTTGTGATGAACATCAAGATCTTAAAACCCTAATCTTTTCTTAACCTTTAAATTTATTGCATTTAAGATTCTGTCTTTATTTTTATGCACTCTTTACTTTCAATCCTTTAAATTATTGCACCTTTATTCATTGCTTTATGCTTTTTTTGGTACTAATCCATCAAATGTTGATCCATGAGCATGACATGCATCATTTTCTCATTTGATGTATGATTGTATGAATTTATGGATGAATCATGTTCTGTGAATACGATTGTTTTACTATGTATGTATTCTATGAATGATTCTTTATTTCTTTGGTTTTATTTTGTATTGGCCAATGTAAATGACCTTAATGGATTTTATTTGTTGCTTGAATGTAATAATTATTTAGGAAACTTTAATGGTATTTGGGTAGAATGTATTTTAGGAGATTTATTGCAATATTTTCTTCTCTCTCCTTTCTTATGGATGGTTTAAATTCATGTTAAATGTACGAGACTGTTTGCATGTTTGATATTCCTTTGAAAAATTGCATTAAAAACCATTTGTTGGCTCAATGATCAATTTTATCTTAAGATTTTGATGACTAAGCAAAACAAATAAATTTAATATTATTGTATGTGCTAAGTTGTTTTATTCAAAATTTTAATATAGAAAATGCTAAAGATGACAATCTCCTGCAATCCAAGATTCTTTGAACACCATGAAGATTTTTAAAGATCTTTCAAGGGTCAGTATCTTAGGATTTATTATAGGATAGAGAAAATATTCTTTCATAAGCATAAGATCTATTTTTATCTCTCTTAAAGATATTTTTAAGATATTTTTGAAAGTTGCCTTAAAAAGAAAAGTCAAATATTTGATCTTTTAATTCTACTTACTAAATTACAAAGATTTTGACTCAAACATTTTTAGTAACAAATAAATAAGTATTTGTAAAAGGTTCATTGACTTTTTATTTTTAGAAAGCTATCTTTTTACTTTTGAAAAGTCAAAATACTCATTAAAGCTATATTTTCAAATAGGATCTTCATTCCTCTTATAAATACATTTTCCTTCTTTTGAAAACGTAAGGGTTTTTGTGTAAGAATAAGAGTTCATTGCATCAAGAGATATTTTTCAAAGTTCTCTCTCTACCCCCTTCATTTCTTTTCATCTATTTGCTTCACGATATATTTTTTAAGAGAAAAACAATTTGAATAATAACATTTTTTGAAGAACAGTTTTGAATGTTAATTCTGTTTTTGAAATCTATTTTATGTTCTTCCTGTGCTTATATTTGTGTTTCTCTCTGTCATATAGATTACTGCAATCTATTGTGGATTATAGATTTTCAAATAAGACATTTGTGTAATAGCTTAAGTGAAAAGCTATGGTGTGATAAGTTATCAAATGACCATCTCCTTACGTGGGATTTAACGTCTTCATGTGAGTTTCTGTTCTCTACAAAAGTAGAAAGGATAGATATTGACTAGAACCTTTAGAAGTCTAGTGGGACAAATGTTAGATCTAGTTGTTGATCTATTTTCTTGTAAAATCGATTTGTCTCTTACCCTTGAAAAGAGTTAACCTAATAAAGGATCACAAGATGAGTCTTGGAGAGTGGATGTAGGCGAGTTAATGCCAAACCACTATAAATCTCTGTGTTTATTCTCTTTTATTTTCGGAAGTTTTGCTTGATTATTTTCTATCTACACAACTATTAATCTTTTTAGAAATGCTAAGTTGTTAATAAGTTGCTATTTCTGAACGTAAATGAGCTTTATCTTTGTGGAATATTAGAACTCTGGATTTCTACATTATGATTATACCAATTTCTAATTAGTCCTTCTATATTAAAGTATAATTCACAATCTGAGATAAATCAGTTTTCTAATCTTGAATAAGCTTTGTGAAGTATATTCTAAACGTAATAACTATTCTTCACAGAGTCTTTCTAATTTTGTATAAGTTTTATGAAGCAGTTCCAAACGTAATAGTTATTCTTCATAGAGTCATTATAACCTTGCAACAATTTTGTGAGAAAGTTCTAAACTTGATAACTAACTCTCACAAATGCTTTCTAATTTCATTGCAAACAAAATTCTAATCTCGTGCTTTAAATTTTTAAATTTTTAGAGAACACAATTCACCCCTTCCCCCTTCTTGGGTTGTGCCATATATAAATGAGACCCATAATCTAGTATCAAAGCCTCGACTCTTGACTTACCTAAGCTTAATCGCTTAAGAGGCAAGATTCTATGGTAGCCCCACTTCCTCTTATGTCTTTAGAAGGTCAATCTATTTCTAGACCACCTTTGTTTAATGCTTCTAATTGCTCTTACTAGAAAACCATAATGGAAAGATTTATAAAAATAATTGATATAAATTACTAGAGGAACATCATTACTGGTCCTCGTATTCCAAAGAAAACTGTTGAAACTCAAAGTATTCTAAAAATAGAAGAAGAATATACTGATGCTGATTAGAGTGACATTTCTATAAATCCAAAAAAAATTAATATTCTTGACTGTGCATTAGATCAAGCAGATTACAATAAAGTTTTTGGATGTAAGTCTGCAAAAGAAGTCTAAGAAAAACTCAGAGTTACCTATGAGGGAACAAATCGTGTTAAGGAATCCATAATTAATATCCTTTGAAAAGAATATGAAATGTTTAGCATGAAAGAAGGAGAGACTATAACTGAACTAAATTTCAGATTCACAAATATAATTAATCTTTTGAGAACTCTCGAAAAGAAAATTTCAGAAGATGAGTTTGTTAAGAAAATCCTTAGACTTCTATATGAAAAATGGGATTCTATAGGAACTATTATGAACTATAAAGAGACTCCGGTAACCTATTACTATTTGATTGGAGCTCTTTTTTCAAAAGATATGAAATATTCTTTGACTGTAATAACAAATAGCAAAAAACAATAGTAAAAAAAAGAAAATACTAAATAATAAATTATACTATTGAAAGTTGCTCTCCTGAACTCTATATGCCCCTTATAGAGTGAAGAAGAGAAAAAAATAAGTACTAGATTTCATTTAGGTGAAAGGGAGGTTGTGAGTCACCTGGGCTATGGATTTGTTGGTTGCTTGATTCTTGAAATCACCTGTTGAGAAAAAAAGTCCTCAAGTTGCGACCAGCAAATGAATAGGAAGCGAGGTGAGGGTCTTTCATTAAAGGGGGAAAGGCTGGGGTTCTATTCTGGGAGAGGGTGGAGGGGGGGGGGGGGGGGGTGTGGGTGCCTTGCATAGCTTTAGAAAGGAGAGAATTTTAGAAAGTCACTCTCTTCAATCTTTTCTATCTATCTATAGAAGTAGGGCGAGAGAGTCAATATGATGTGCATTGGTTTTTCTAACGAAACTAATTTTTTATCTTTATCATTCGAAGGGTTCAGTCCCATACTCTTACTTTAATGATGGGAACAACCTTTGCACGTAGGTGCTTTAATGAACAATAATTCTTTGGCTCACTCCATTTAGAATAGTGGGCAATTCCTCGAGAGTTAAGTTCGTAACTTAATATTATGTTTACGCGGTGATATTCTATGTTTTGAAGATTACTACCCTGTATGTAGTATATGTATGGGAAGCATAATTTACAGGAGATAGATAAGGGCAGTAGAGAGGTCCCCCAACCTTATTAGCATCTCTGATATAAGAAAAGGGATTACTCTATTAGGTTTTTTCGGTCTGAATTCAGCTGGTAATGGAACTACTTACCTTGCTTATGGACCAATAGCAGAGCTAAGCCTTGTTCTATTGGTTTGGTGGTTGCTATCAAGACGATTTCTTTATGCCCATCAAAGGACCTCGAGATGCTAATCCACAAAAAATGATACGAGAAATTCAAAAGAACTCATCTATTCTATGAGGGCAACCCATAAAAGTACATCGACTCGTGCAAAGGAACTCTCTTTTGACAACTTGGACAATTTATAACATCCTGTATATCACTAGTAGGAGGATCTTTATAAAAGGCTTGAAAAAGCTTTCGATATTTAGCCGCGAGCAATCTACTTTTGTGATCTCGTATATTTCGCTTCTTTTACATCTTATTGATTTCCCTTTCATCCTTTTAAAAAAAGTGGCTCCATGGTGGTAAAGTCTCATCTTGTGTGTTGACCGAAGTGACAATAGTCACATTGAACCCTAGAATATGTTCGAGGATCTTGAAATGATCTTTTGGTTCTTGGTAGAATTTACAAAACTCTGTTTCCATCTATAAGTGAATGGAGTTTTCTCGTATTTCTTGGAGAATCTAAGAGAGACATTATTGTCGAGATTCTGATCGAATAATTAGACATTCCATGTCCTCAGAGAGTACATATATAGGAATTTATTAAACTAATGGAACCTTGGCTATTAGCTTTTTATTCTTTTCATTGTTAGTTATTTTCATTCTTAGTAAAGAATATGGATAATAAATAGTAAAGAATATATGGATATTAAATAGTAAAGATGTCACACCCCAAAAATAGAGATGTGACGGTTCTAGATTCCAAGTAGGCTTAAGGCCACCGAATACCACGTAGAACCCACATCTGAATTGAACTTATTATGAATAAACAGTTTGTTTCATATTTAATACTTCATACTTAGGTGGGCTAAAGACTTTTCACTTTTGATTAACAAACTTTTTAGGATAATTTTTTCTAAATACAAACTTAAGTAATCACACTTACTCCATATAATTCCTTTGATCATGAACTTTGCATTCATAATCAACTAATATCTTTTACATATATCTACAGAGCAACTAGAAATATCTATTAAAATACATAAATTACTCATAAATTCCAACACATAATTATATTGCTCTCTTACTTGTTGAAATAAAGAAAACCTAATAGTTGTTGAATTGGATTATTTCTAGTTGAAACATAGACACTTTGATAAGACGTGAACTCAGTGAGGATATAGTGGCCTTTAAATGGAAACAAAAAAAGAACATTCTATGGTTTACAAACTATTCAATTCAATATAGTATTTAATTAAAGCTCATTTCAAATTTAAATCATAAACTCAAAATTCATAACAGATCAAATAATTTTTTTTTTTGATATCATATCAACACACAACAAACTATCACTTATATAGTACCAAAGAATGCATACCACTACTACATATGCTTCAGTGTTATCTCATTTTGCTCAAATAATTCAGTTAAAATAACAAAATTTCATAATATTATAATTGTCTCAGAATCACTATTTTCACTTTGACAGTATTGAAGAACATATTATTGTGTACATTTCTGTACTTTCTCATCTCATACAGATATCTCAGATAATTCGGCTAATGACAACATTTCACAAAATCAAAATTTATCACAAAATCACTGCTTTCACTTAGACAGTACTGAAGAAAACATATTGCTATGTATATTTTAGCATTGTCTCACACTTCACAATTTTCAAGTTAGTAACTTCTCCCTTTAATTATGTTGACTTTCAGCTATGCGCACGTAGCCTGATGGTATAACCCCCAACAGGATTGGGTTCTGTCATTAGCCCAAACAATATTATAGCACAATCAGAATCAGACGCAATAATCAATGAGATTCTCATATTCATAATTTCATATCGCAATTTCAATAATTCCAAGATCAATGATAGTAAGTGACTGAATAAGTTTTTTCAAACATTTTAATAATCATAAATTGAATCAAACGATTTAAACACACACAAGAAATGGTTAAACACCATAATTAACCTTGAACTCGATTATCCGACTTCTTTTGATCACTTACAATTTTAAAATTATTTGTAGTAGTCCTTGTCCTATTTTCACATTTAAACATACATTGTAATTTTAGTTTGTTTCTAACTCTTTACTAATATTCAAGGTACTTTTAACTTTTATTCATGAAATTTAAAATCTAAAATTTTGGGATAGAAATTCATACATATTAAGCTTTTTGTTTATTCATTATATATTCATGTTCATAATTTATTCACTTATGTTTTGATATACTCAATTTAGCGCAAGTTTAGTGAAAAACAGAATTTTCAGCATATGAGTAATTTGCATTTTTTATTTATATTTTTGTTTTTACAAATTCTTTTGCTCTAAAATTTTTACATAATATTTCCAAAATCTCATGGCACTCCCATATTAAATTTCATGAATTTTGAAGTTCATTAACTTGCTCAAATAAATTAATTACAGAATTAGAATTTTCAATTTTCTTATACTGAGTAGTCTGCATTCATTTATTAATATCTCCAATTTTCCTTATCATTTGGACTTACCCTTTTAACACAAAGTTCTTAACATCTAAGAAAATGTTTTTACAAAATTTCATAATTTTTGAAATTCATTTACATGGTCAGAAAATCTAAACATTATGGTTAAATCTATTTAGAGTATCACACTGAGCAACCCGAATTCACTTACTCATAAATATTTTTCTTCTAATTTTATGAACTTTTCCTTTTACTACAACCGTACTAATATCCCAACCTACCTTTTTGTTTAATTTCATTAATTTTGAAGTTCATTTACATATTTAATTTAACATAATACAAGGGCTGAATTTAAGCTGTTTCATTAAGACAGTTTAGAAAAAATATAGTTTCTAGCTTTTACATGTTCAACTCTTTTTTTATCTCATTTAATTTCTAACATCTTAAATGAGCAATTAACATGATTAAATGATAATTTTAGGCTTTGTCTCATCATATTGAAGGTTTAAACTTATAGAAATATTATTAAAAATAAAAATACAAAATTTAGTATTCATTACTTCTCTTAATTCCTCTTGTTTTCTCTTCCTTCCCATCACTTGTTGGTTTAGTTCTTACTTTAGAACACTTGTAGACAATTATGATCAATTATTAAATAAGCTATGACACGTTGAAGATCAATAGAAATGAGAATGAAAAGAAGGCTATGATTATAAATTTTGTTGGAGGTCAAGTGAGTTTTATTTCCTGATACACTTATTTTCTTTTTGCTAAGGGGGTGACTTATCCGTTGCCCTTCTTCCCTTTTTTCATAGTGTAGGATTTTGATTTATAGGTGAGTCTTTGAGTAGTAGATGAGTCCTTTAATTTATAGCTATATTCTTTGAGTAGTAGATGAGTCCTTTGAGTAGTAGATGAGTTATTTGATTTGTAGGTAAACTTACCTATACACTTGCCCTTCTTTCCTTTGAAGTGTAGGATGAGTCCTTTGTTTTATAGGTAAGTCATTTGATTTGTAGATGAGTCATATGATTTGTAGGTAAACTTACCTATACACTTGCCATTCTTTCCTTTAAAGTATAGGATGAGTCCTTTGATTGTGGTTTTAATAGGTCACAAAATATTTCTTTATTACTTATTTACTACTATAACTAACATTCTTAATCACTAACAAATTTTTATCTTAATCTTCAACCAACCTTCTAAATCACCAAACACCAATAATTTTATCCTAACCAAATCTAGTGGTCAGCATAATACCAAATAAATTATTCTCAATTATTATACATTTTATCTTTAATAATTAAATGCTACTAATTAATAACATGTATAAATAATCATTTGTAAGTCTTCTTTTTTTTTTTTTTAGTTTATCAAATACTCATTAGCGAAATCACTAATTAAGATTATGATAATTAAATGCTAGAAATTTAATAAGTACAGATAATTATTAATAAAATTAAAATTAAAGAATTAATAATTCAATAAATTTTAAAAAAATTAAAATCACAATAAAATTAGAAAACTATCCAACTGAAATTATTTTATGGAATAATCTTTTGGGTCCCGTTTATATATGGCAACACCCAAAAGGGGGGGGGGGGGGGGGGGGGGGGGGAATTGGATTTTATTAAAATTTTAATTTTTTAAAAAACCAAATTTTAATTTTTTTGCAGCGAAAATAAAAAAAATTTGTGAGAGTCGGG